>JARVGS010000789.1:23096664-23117666 GCA_031762315.1 Hypsolebias antenori | reverse complement strand
TTTAGTAACGTAGAAATCAACATCATGGCTGTCTCTCATTACCTGTTGGAGTCCTTAAATTAGGGAAAATTCGCACATTTTCACTTGGAACCGAATCACGACACGTTTGATTACATGGCTGTGAAAAATACTGCAATTCTTGAGCGACGTTCCAGAAAATCATCCAAATGTCAAAATTTAGTTACAAAGTCTCAACTGAACACATTTTTTTATTTTTTCTGTCACAACTTGGTGTCTTAGTTTGTCGACCCAAAGTTCAAACTTATCCTCCAATGGTTATCTGTGGTCAGGGGCGTCACCAAGGGAGGACCAGAGAGGGCAATGGCCCCCCCCTACAAAACTGGTGTCCCCTCTTGAACAAACAGTTTTCTCTTGAGTCCTAAGATTTTGCTTGGTGTACATTTTTAATTTCGTCTTGCTATTTAGGATTAATAGAACCTGATAAATGTAAAAAAATAAATCTTGTTTTTGTTCAGTTTTGAGTTAAAAGTACAAATATATATTTTATTTGAAATTAAAAAGGAAATGTAAAATATTGGCCCCCTCGAATATGGTAAGTGTCCTTAACATCAGAAAGCAGGGTCTCTCTAAGCTTTTTAAAAAAAATTATATATAAATACAAATTTGAGAGGACAAGCTTCAGTAAGTCAAGCGGTGACTCGGCTTCTCTCAACAGCTAATCTCAACAGGAAGTTGACAAATCTCTTAATATTCTGTTTTGGTGTAAATATCTATAATTTAACAGAATATTTGGGAAATTTATAATTTTGGGTAAATTTTATATTAAAAACGGTAAAAAGGAATTATTGTATAGTCGAAATTTTCATATACGTCAACAATTTCCCCGAGTTCACAGCCTGAACGATAAAACTGTTTGATAAATGGATTAATCTTTAAGTTCATGATGGTTTTTGTTAAATTCACAGCTCATCGTTGATACATCTGATGTGGAAATATCGTAAAATGTTTCTGGTTTGTGCCTCAAAGCGCTGCCCGTTCTTGCCCAGCAAGAGTTTAAATTGTAGCTTTGATTATTGCAAAACGCCGACTTTCTGAACCAGAACCGAACCGGCCCTCTTTCAGCATCAGCCGTCATTTCCCAGAATCCTCTCTGGCGCTGATGCTGCGGTCACACATTCTTATTTTCAAACCGATAAAAACCAGCTGCGACCAAAAATAAAACCAACAGCACTGCAGAAAAATAAATTACAAAAGCTGAAATAAACATACAATGCTAAAATTCTAAAACTAAATATTTCAAACTCAAGAACCTTTTATGTTAAGCCTATAAATACATTTACAAATTTACACATTAATTATTAAAATTAAACTTTTCTGCAGCACTTTATAAGGTAAAATGTTTTATATGTTCACGACAGTGTCTTCCATACTCAAATAAAATATTTTTTTCTTCGTCTTTTACCGCTGTGCACACCCATCCGGTACATATTTGCATGGTTATATTTACAATAAATCACTTTCTGGATATATAAAAAGTTCTCCAAACCTAAATACCGAAAGGCCCTGAAACGGTGCATCCCGAGATGAGGAATTTGTGTCGTAAAACCGGAGTGCTCATGTGGAACAAGACCCCACACATGATTTCTGTTAAATGTCGCCATGATCCGAGGGGCTCCATGCAGGATGAAGCTGAAGGTCCTCTGGTGCTGCATCACTAACCGGTTACTGATCAATCAATGCCCTTTATTTGCTCCTCCTGGATCCGTTTAAAACTCGGTTTCGGGAAGGATTTTCCCTGTAGGCACGGAATGGTTTCACCAAACACACATTGTCTGTAACAAAAGACTGGCCTGAGTACAAAAATATATTTTCATTCCTAGAAGAATCAGCATTCAAGAGCAAAAAAAAAAAAAATCCTTCAACGTCGAACCTCCAAGAGACGACATGTTTGTTCAGAGATCTGAGTTCAAGATGAGTTTCTGGTGACGCGAGGTCCGACCCTGTCCCCAGAAACAGTTTTATGTCCGGATCGCGCCGTTGCAGGTTAGCTGTTTGGACAGGCAGGGTCGTCGGGGAGCGGATCGTGGGCGAACACAGAGTCGTCCGAGCAGGTGCTGTTAGAGTCCTGACAGGTGGGCGAGTACTGCTCGAAGGTCACAGACAGGTCCAGGTACTCCTGTCAGAGGAGAGGTCAGAGGTTACAACCATCAAACTCCTTCAGTGGTTGCATACAGAGAATTCTGTGACAATCATAAAACAGATCTGGATCCCTGTTTAATTATTTGGTTCAGACTCCATCTTCTCCAGGTTGGCTTGGAGTTGGTCTAAAACTCCAGCTGCCAAACAACAAGACGGGGTACCCCCTGGACATGTAATCGGTCCATCACATTTTCCATTTCCTACACAGAGCTCACGTATTTTTCACATTTACAATAATTTGTTTGAAAATATGCACTTTAGTTTTAGTTTTTTTGTTTTAGTTATTTGAAAATTATTATTGTTTGGATTATTTTTTGAGTAAAAAAAGGGCAGATAAGATTTTTTTCTTCTTTCTGCTGCCTTTCATTTTATTTGTGATTGTATTTCTTATTGTATATAGAATTGCTTTGTTTTGTTTTAAAAATGAATAAACTTTATAAAATAATAATAACACAAATAATAGTTGTTTTGTCTGGCATCTATGGTGATTTGTTTGAAGATACGAGACTACGTTGAACATTTATTGTAAAAGTGTTTACAACGTTAACTTATTCTCGCATTTCTAATGGTTTGTTTTAAGATGCACAAATATTTCACACAACATCATCTACGGTAATTAGATTTATGATGTACATGATTTGTTTTGCTGTTTCAGTTTCTTTTTTTATTTTTTTTTATTTAAATGTCAATGAAAACCAAATGGTTCTAGTAAAATAAAAGCTACATAGGAAAAAAAGACTAATAAATGAGTTATATTCTATTTATTATTTTTCTGTTAACTGACAAAAAATCTTTTGTATAGCTAGATATAAGTTGGTGTGGTAGTAGCTAACACTGATACCCAACTCACACTCTGAGCTGTAACACTATTCACACGATCTTTATTAAAACATTCAAATTTATTGTTGTTTTTCAGATCAGTCCTAAACATGAACCATGTTTGTGCAGGAAGACGTACATCAGTGGAGGTCATGAATAAGAGCCGGTCCAGATCTTCTACCAGCTGTCTGAAGGTTGGTCTCTGCGATGGGACGGCATGCCAGCACTCTCTCATGATCATGTACCTGAAACACGGGTCGAGATCCGCTTATTCAGAATGCAATTTAGGAAAACCCAGCAGGTGGTCTCAGACCCTAATCTGATTGTTTTAGTGGTTTGAAATCAAAAGGCTCTGCTTTCTGTAGTTATTTTTCACTTACAGTTCTTGAGTGCAATTGGCAGGTTTGTCCATCCGATGACCCTCTTTCAGCAGCTTGAAGAGTTCTTCCACCGGGATCCCTGGGTACGGTGATCCCCCCAGAGTGAAGATTTCCCACAGCAGAACCCCGTAAGACCACCTGAGACACACGTATAAAATGAGGTCATGGCTCAGGCCCGTCGAATTCAAACAGAAACTAAAAGTAGCAAAACACTATCTCAAAGTGCAAAAACACTAGCTAAGAGTCAAAACACTGGTTAAGTCTAACAGTGGCAAATTACTAGTTAAAAGATTCATGTAGTAAAAGACTAGATTAAAGCCAAAAGTATCAACGGGCTAGCTAAAAATGCTAAAAGGTTATGTAAAAGAAGCAATAAAGGTGAAAGTGGCAAAAGTTTAGCAAACAGTAGCAAAATTATGGCTAAAAGCTCAAATAAGCAAACATCAGCTAAAAGTTTAGCTGCGGCAAGAGACAAAATAATTTTTAGCTCAAAGTAGCAAAATGCCGACTAAAAGCTGAATGTAAACAAATGTGGGTAGATTCTAAAAGTAGCAAAAGGCCAGCTAGAATCCAAAAGTATCAACAAGCTAGATAAAGCTAAAAGTAACAAAGAACTAGGTAAAAGCTACAAGAACAGAACGGTAGCTAAAAGCTAAAAGTATTATAAGATGGAACAGTCAGTAGCTGAAATAATTTTTAATCAGAACAAAGTTTTTGAAGGAATTGGAGATCCTAATGTATTTCTATGGGGACAATGTTTGTTACATAAAAATGGTTTTTGATAAAAAAAAAAAATAATAATAATAAAGAAAAAGAAATAATAAAAAAAAAAAGACAGAACCCATCTCCTGAATGAGCCAAACATTTTGACACATGAAGGCTAAAGTAACACAAACTATGAAGAAGTAGTTCGACTGAAAAACCGTACAGAGAAAACAATTTTTTTTTCCTGAGCGCTGACTCAGCGTTCACAATATATAACCCTGGTCTTCTGAGCACAAACTGTGGACTTCAGCTTTAGCTATTAGCAGCTTTTCAACCCTAAATATTTCTTATTTATGGTTTTAAGTGTGATTTATCGTGATTGATTAAACGGTTTCCGCATTGCACTGTATGGGACCTAAACATGGGTCAAAGGTCAGAACCCCCAGGGGCGTTTGAGAAGTTTTCAAAGTGGCAAATGTAAAGTGGGGCGAGGAGGGACTGACTCTAATCCAGACCTGCTGAAATAACAGCAGGCAGGTTCCCAGTCTGGTGAAGTCACACTGTCGGGTCGGTGTTAACTGAGGCCACTGTTTGGTTTGGACCACGGCGTGTAGCTACTGGAAGGGCGGGTTTTTACAGCTACTGTGGGACAGATCAAAACCAAAATGGTGGCAGAGGAAGTCGGACCAGCAAGTTGTGATGAATCCAATCAGTCTTCTCGCCTTGTCTGGATTTCAGCTGATACAACCAAGACGATGGTCGACGTGTGTGTGTGTGTGTGTGTGTGTGTGTGTGTGTGTGGGGGGTTCAGATTTATCCAAGCAAGGGAACCCAAAGATGTCGTATTTCAGAAGTTCTGCGCGTGACGTTAAAAGCAACGCCCACATTTCACAGAACCGAACAGCTGGTGGAAACTCACACGTCGCTCTGGTGCGTGTAGACCCGGTCGAACAAAGCCTCCGGAGCCATCCACTTCACAGGCAGACGACCCTGGAACAAAATATATACAGATTTAATAATGGAACCGCTTCCATCAGAGAAGGTGACCTGTAAACAACAAAGGTCACAACTGACACGTTCATCTTGAGTCTGAGTCAGCGTTCATAAATTTGATCTAATTTTGATCTTTCTAAAGAAAACTGGCTCCAATTTGGTCTCTGTGCGACTTTTATGTTTTAGCTAGCGTTTAGCTACATTTATACTATATTTAGCTTCTACTTATCTATTTGCTTTTTCTTTTAACTAAACTTTTGCTAGTTTTTCTTTAACTACCCATTTTCTGCTTTTAGCTAGGCCTTTGCTACATTTAGCCATTTTCATTGTTTGGCGAATCTTAGCTTTTCGTTAAATTTAAGTTAGGATTTTGATATTTTTTGCTAGTACAGTACTTTTTTTTAACTTTCAGCTAGTGTTTCGCTTATTCAGTTTTTAGCGGTTTTTTGTGTGCTTCTTTGAGCTTTTGAGTAGAATATTTAGCTAGCCATTTGCTATTTTTAGCCTTTTGTTATTGTTTAGCTAACATTTGGCTATATTCAGCTTTTAACTAGCATTTTTATATTTTTGGATTTTAGGTACTATTTTACTTCTAACTTTAACAGCTTAGTTTCTGCTTCTTCAGCAGATCTCAGGAGTCATTCAGCTCTCAACATGACACTAGAGTTTCACAATAAATTTTTTCTTTTGTATTTAATTCCACTTTTTTTTTCTGTAAAATGCAGTTAGATTAAAATAAACCTCATGCGAGTTAAAACCAAAAATACACCCAAATCAGAAAAGAGCTGACATCTCATCTCATTCTGAACAAATGGCTGTAAAGAGCAAAAACACACGACACACACACACTCCCCACAAAACTCTGCAGGCTGCTTGGCGGATGAACTGGGCCGCCTCAGCTCAGTGGTTAACCGGAGCAGTACGAATAAAATAACTAAACACACCATGGTGTAGTTATAAAAACTTAATTAATTAATTAATATCCTCAATGTACAACACGTTCAAACATTCTCTAAAACTGTCTTATAATTTCTACATTTTTGACAAGACTGAATTGCGAAGTTTATAAAATTAAAGGCCATTAAGGAGCTAAAATGCATAAAAAGGTCATTTAAATTTGATATTTTTATTTCAGGCTGAGATCTTTAAGCAGTTAAGGTGTTCAACTTTTCCCCTAAGGAACACTTAATGTCACAAAGTTGAACGACCTTCTGAGGGTTGAACTTAAAATCTATGACTAATACATGGAATATTTATAGTTTATTTTGTGAACACGGACATGAAACATCTGCATTTTCAGTTTAATGTGTATTTTCCACCCGGATGGAGGCGCTTGTTGTAAAACTCACGTTTGTTGTCTTTTTGTAGTAGTCTATGTTGTGCACGTCTCTGGCGAGACCAAAGTCGGCGATTTTCATGACGTTGTCTTCTGTGACGAGGACGTTTCTGGCTGCCAGGTCTCGGTGGATACACTGAGGGACACAAGTATAAAGACTTTAACACAAACGACTGAAAATGCATTTATTCATGTCTTCAAATGAAGACATTAGTCTTGTAGGTTTCATAAGGTTAATGAAATTTTACTTGTACGGAGTATACAAGCACAATTACCATAACTTCCTGTTTTTTTTTCCGAGCACACCAGAATGTAAGCTGCACTCACTAAATTTAAAAAATGAAAAACTTTGTACATATATAAAGCCACACTTGTATGCCATTGGTGTCCACGTTGTAAAACGAGATATTTACACAGAAGTTTTTATTTTTATTTTTTTTACTTTTAAATAAATACATACCGGTAACATAAACAGATACAAGTTTTTTTTTTTTCTGAACGGTGCCTGTAACACTGCTGGTTAAAAATAAATAAATAAATGCAGCAGTCTACCAGGAAAAGTCATTGATCGCTATCTTCATCTTCCTCCTGTGCACTAAAACCACTAAAATTGTCTCTTTGTCAGAATTGAACAACCTCAGAAAAACGCCATCACAAACGTCCTCAGTCTCTTTCATTGTCGCTCTCAACATCACCTTTGTCTCGAGTCAAATTCGCAATTTGATTTCAGAATCAGAATAAGTTTTATTATCATTGCACTGAGGTACAGCGAGAACATGTACGCACAGTCGCCCGAAAGATGGACTAAGTGTACGAAGCTGCAGCTAATTTTTATCAGCGCGGCCATCTTATTCTTATCAGAATAATAATCTTAGATATGAAAAGGGGGAAGAACCATGAGGGTAGATAGAGGTATTACAAAAAAGATCTTTCACATCTCGTCTATCAGGACACGATTTGAGACATCAAAAAACTCTACCAGCAAGCACAGTTAAAAACAGATTATATATGCATTTGAGGTTGAGGTGGTGAGATTTGTCCATGAGCCTTTTTCAGATCGGCCACAGTTCTGATGATGTTCATTTACGATTCACATTTAATTTGAGTGGCTGCAAATACTGCATTTTGCCCCAGGGGGCACAACGGGGAGGCGGGGAAACTGAAACAAAACCCCGCCATCTCCAGTGGACCACTGTGACCTGTTCAGTTATTTCAATGGTCACGTCTTTTTTCTAATCTTTATTTACACAGGTAGTCTCATTGAGTCACGAGGACCCACCCCACCAACAAATGTGTACTGGGAGCTATGTGAGAGCCCGGGTGTGACAAGGCTAAATGTTTTGGTGACATGAAGCTCGTTAGTCCATCAATAAATCATTAAATAAATTTGCCGCAAGAAAAAAGTTGCGGCTTATAGTCCAGAAATTACGGTATAACTGTAAAGAGTTAAAAATTTCAAGCTTTAACCACTAAAACCCAACAGCCATCCAGTGGAGCCTTCTATGGCTCATTGAAGTCTTTATCTGACTGGGCTGAAACTGATGGCGACACAAAACTGTGAAAAAACATAAAATTCACTTGGACTCTCACTGAATCGGTACTTGTGTTTGAATACGTACGTTACTCTGATGAAAAAAATGTGACATTCCTGCAAATAAGAATTTTTTTTGTCTCAACTTAGTTACAAAATATCAGAGTTTTGATTTAGTTTGATCACAATTTCAGTTTTTTTGTTCTTGATCAGCCACGATTTAGTTTTGTAGTGCTCTCAACGTCATCTCACATTTCGTGCACTTTCTACCTTGCAGAGGCTAAATTAAGATGTGTCTGAGATGATTCCAGGACTAAACTTAACAGTTTTATAAGAACGTTCAAAACTCCACAATGATCTGCGAATCGCGTGAGGAAATTAAAAATCATCGTTCACAATTTATGCTCAACAGTCGTGAACTGCGAGAGGCAGGCTTTAAATTTACCGCCTCAACTCTTCCATGAAAATGACAAATGTTTTATTAACCTGAGCAAAGAGATTTCCCTAATCTTTTTCTTTATATGTGGCACTCACTGGGTTCCATACATTCCAGTTTCTGAGTCCCCAGTAAAGCTGTTAAAACATTCACAACCTGAACTCCGTGCAGCTGATGATTTGTCGGCCTGATCACAGCAACAATCGGCGTTTCTCACCTTCTGAGAGGCCAGGTACTCCATGCCTCTGGCCACCTGATAGGCGCAGGACACCAGGTCTTTGAACGTCAGCTGCTCGTTGGGGATTTTGCACGTGTCGAAGGAGTAGTCGGTGCCCGGTGGACGCCGCGCGCGCAGGTACTCCCTGAGGTTGCCTTTGGAAGCATATTCCACCAGGACGTACAGAGGACCTGAGAGCCACACAGACAGACTTCACACATCTGTTTCATGTCGGCAGTAATCGCCTCTTTATGTGCTATTGACCTCACCGTCCTGCGTGCAGGCGCCGAGCAGGTTAATGATGTTTTTGTGTTTTCCTATCATCTTCATCATCTCCATTTCTGACACCAGATCTGACAGATCTTTGTCTGTTGCGTCGTCTGAAACGAGAGGCAAAGAAAGACTGATGAAGCGCTCAATGATGGAAAGTGAGGCTGAAACTCACTATTTAAAGCTAAAAGCATCAGAACATCAGCTAAAAGAAACAGAATGCTGTAAAAAACAAAGAGGCAGCATGTTACCTAAAAACTAAAAGTAGCTACCATTAGCTGAAAACAAAAAAGCAAAAGGCTAGATAAAAGTAGCAAAACTGAAGCTGATGGTAAATCTGATCATCTGGTAGCTAAAAGCTGAAAGTAGTAAAAAGCTAGCTAAAACTAACAAAACACTCGCGATTGAAAAGAAAATGCTAGCCAAAAGTTGAAGAAGGCTAGCTAAAAAGCTAAATGTAGCAATGTCTTTGCTAAAAATAACACTAGCTAATATGGGCAGAAGGATTGCTAAAAGTAGCAAAAGGCTAGCTTAAAGCTAAATGCAGCAAAACTGAAACTGATGGTAAATATCTGATAACTAGAAGCTAAAAGTAGTAAGAAGCTAGCTAAAAAGAGCAAACTGCATTAAAAGCTCAAAGTGGCAAAACGCTAACTAAAAGCTAAAGGTAGCACACAGGTACCAACAATTAAAAATAGCACAAAAGCAGCTGAAAAAAAATTGTTCATCAAATGAAGGTAAAATATGCAAAAATCTAGCTAAAAGCAGCAAAATACTAGCTTAAAAGAGAAAAAAGCTAAATGATAAAAGTAGCAAAAATCTAGCTTAAAGCAGCAAAATACTAGCTTAAAGTAGAAAAAAGCTAAAAGTAGCATACAGTATAAGAAAAACAGAACAAGTAGCCAACGCAGATTTCAAAGAGAACAAAGTTTCTGAACAGAGAATTTTTCTGTAATTCTATGGTGAAAATATCTCTAAATAAACATTTAAAATGTATAAAAGTTACAAAATCATGGCAGTCATCTCCTGAATGAGCTGAAGGTTTCTGATAGATGAGCAGCTAAAACAGCACAAACTCTGCAGAAGCAGTCAGGTTGTAGCTAAATCTAACCGATGTAACGTGTCGTCGTCAGAGCAGCTGCTAACCTTTCAGCATTTTCACGGCGACGGTGAGCGGCTTGTTGGGCTTCTCCTTGTCGACGCCGACGGCCTCGGCCATGACCACCTGCCCGAAGCAGCCCTCCCCCAGCGGCTTCCCCAGAGTCAACCTGAAACCAAACCACAGCAGGTTTATGGTCTATCCTCTGAGCAAAGATGGATGCAGGGATACAGCGTTGCCCTGTCGCTCCTTCTTACCGGGACCGAGGGAACTCCCACTTGGGGTCAGAGGGCAGCTCCAGCTCAGAGACATTGGCCAGGATCGGGCCGTCGCTCGAGGACAGCCGGGCGATCCGGACCAGCGGGGTGTTGGAGTTCATGGACGAGTTAGAATCCAAGGACACCTGCTTGGGTGCAAAAATAAATAAAAAAAAGGTTATAGTCTCGAAAACGACTACGACACGTGTGAGACGGAGTGGAGACAGTAGGATGTGAAGCTACCGTTCAGTTGTAGATGGGCATCTGCCCACTAGCTAATGAGATGTTACGCTAACACATGACCTCTTACAAACAGCTGACCCATGTCTGTGCACATGAGGAAACAGGAAGTAACAAACGAATGACAGGGGTGGGGTTAAGATGGCCACCTCTGTCCATCTGTCTTCTTGTTGAATGTGTTGTTTGTGGGACGTCCTGACTGCTGGGAGAGCAGGAGGAACAAAAAAAAAAAAAACTCTGAGCACAGATTTCCGAGGCATGACAGTAATATCTGCCGGAAGATGCCAGGAGGTTTACCGGAGCTTTACTCGACGTTATGAAAGAGGAGGAGAGAGATCAGACTTCCAGAACTGAAGCAGAGGTTACAGAAAAAAATGCTACAGGAACTTTTCCACAGCTAAAACTGAAAAAATAAATAAATAAATACATAAATAAAAGCTTAAATTAAAACTTCTACAAGTTTAAACTTATCTTTGACAAAAGTACAAAAAAGTTTCACAACATTTTCAGCTCAAACTGTAAACTGAGACTATTTAAATGGAGAGTGTTGAGGAGCAGAACCTTTTAATTAAATTTAAAACTTGAACTTGACAGAGTCCAACCGAGTTCCGCAGGACGGACAACTACGAGTCTTTACTGCCAGGGAGCTGAGACCCGTCCCCCCAGGACAAAAACCGAAGGTGTGAAGCTGGTTTTATTTTCTAGAGAGAGAAACCTTCTTAGACGTGGAATCAAATACTTTTTTTTTTTTTTTAAATTTTATTTAAAAACACATTTTAAATACAGGAAATCAAGTTATTAAGATAAAATTTACTAAGGAGACCAGTTGTTGGAGGTTTAGGATGACCTGAGGGGACCAGGTTTTGGAGGGACTGTTGTCCCGTTCTGGTCTGATGGAGGACTCTAGCTGTCCTTCAGTCCTGGATCTTCTCTGCTGGATGGGAGCAGATGTTCTAAAACCTTAAGGTACTTTTCTGATTGATGGAGTCTTTCCAGATGTGTAAACTGCAAATGCCAGAGGCACTAATGCACCCCTATACCATCAGAGAGGCAGGCTTTTGAGCTGTGAGCTGATAGCAGGCTGTATGGTCCCTCTCCTTTAGTATTGTGGTGACATGTTAAAAAAATGTAACTTTTAATATCTTCACTATGTTCCATTATGAATAAAATATGAATTTGTGAGATTCGCAAATCACTGCATTCTATTTTTATACATTTTAATCACACAACTGAATGCATTTCAGTCTGTTACAGAACATTTTCTTATTTTATCTCATTAACTTGTATTCTTTCCCCAACAAATGCATCAAATTCAACTAGAGTTGTCTCAAAACCAACCAGACAGGAAGAGAGAAACAGAGGAAAGTCTTGTGCAAATCTTGTATCTACTTTCTGTTACCTGTCTCTTGAGGGGGAACTTTGACAACTTTTGCACAGGAGGCGGAGGCACAGTCTTCTGTGTGTTCATCCTCATGCGACAGAGGACGGCGATGACCACGGCGAGGATGAAGAGCACGCAGCCCGTCACGTAGATCAGGATGTCGGCGTAGTAGTCGTCTTTGTCCGAGTTCTCTGCTCAGAAAGAAAGACCCTCATAAATTAAAAACTCGTTTAGCAGAAATGAAACATTTTTGTTTTGATCTGCGGCACATTTTTTTGAAGTGACTCCCACAAATCAAGGCGTTTATGGGTTCAACAGCTCTGCAGGCAGCTCGTAGTTTTCATGTTGCGGCAGGTAATTGCACCTGACATTAGCCGCTCCTTGGGGAGGTAATTACTGTCTTTAACATCAAATAAAAAAATGTTCGAAAGCTGCCTCAGAGCGCTGAAACATTTAAAGAAACCATCTGATCTTTCAGCGACAGCTGCCTGCTGGTCGTTTGTAAGCGCTCGTTTGTGCTGCTGTGCAAAACAAAAGTTTTTAATAAAGTTTGCAGCGGAGTGGTTGTGGAAAGATAAACCAGAGTCTGAAGGAGGAATATACCTGGAAGCACCGTCAGCCAAGCAGAGTGGTAAGAGAAGCCGATAGAGTTCCCCGCCAGGCAAGTGTACTCGCCCGCATCCTCAAAGGACACATTGGTCAAGAAGAGAACCTCTAGCTCCTTATCGGTCGTGTTAATACCGGCCGTCTGTGGAGGATGACAGGAGGAAGGAGGGCAGAATGAAGGAGAGAGAAGGATTTTTTTAGAGGAAACACCAAAAACACCTCTGAAGTAAAGACAGGATCAGCTTTGCCACCACCAGGAAGTAAAAACACCAAAGAAACACGCTGGTTCAACCAAAGGCCACAAGTGTTTGTTTTTTTAATATGTCAGCTATTTTACCAAGACCCAAATGAATTTTTTTAAATTTTATTTGTACAAAGCCATCACAGTTCTTTTTTATTAATATTTCTGTAAAGTTTACAGATTTAGAACCTGTGTTTTTTTTTTTTTTAAATCTGAACCAGAGAAAAAGTTATAGTTTACCCGACACCACTCCAGTTCCCTTCACCATGAGGTACTTTTATGAATGAAATGCACCCTTATACCATCAGAGAGGCAGACTTTTGAAACGTGTGCTGAAAACAAGCTGGACGGTCCCTCTCTTCTTTATGGAGGACGTTGAGTTTGTGGTTTCCAAAAATAATTTCAAATTTAAATTAGGTATTTTTGACTTGTGTCCATTAAGTCTTCTTTTGGCTGCTTCCCTTTAAAGGTATTATCTCTTTTGGCTATGACTGCTGGAGACTTGTTGGTGAACAACATTGGTGAAGAAGTCACGGCATCTCAGAAGGTTTGTGGAGGTTTCTGGTTCCTGGCGTGGGTCACAGAGGCTCACAGTTTTGACTCGTGCTTTAAACTAAATTTGAGCAACTGAGTTTCTCTCAAAGTATTTTTTGATCGACTGTGCATAGGAATATTAAAACACACGCTGGAACCCAGAAGTTGAAGCATGAAGGGGAACAGCGCCCCCACAGGATGGTCCCAGTACAGGTTTTAAATCTCACCCCTTTCATGTAAACGAACCAGTCTTTGCTCTCATTAGAATAAAAATGAAAAAGAATTAAATAATAATAATAAAATAAATAAAATAATTGAAAAATACTTTTGCTGAGTCACAGATTTCTTATCTCCTATCTGAAGCAGACACTCTTGAAATCTGTCTGGTATTTATTTGATTATTTCAGTATTCTATCGCCTCATGTTCGGTCAGTAAAGCTAACTTTATAATAGCAGACAGAGACGCTCTGATGAGTTTCTCTGTTCTTGTTTCTGCACGAGGGGGTGAGCAGCAGGTGTTCTGTTGAAACATAAAAATTAAAAACTGACTTGCATGTTGCTACGAGCTGCCGAAGTTACTACCGTACTTGCCGCCGTACATGTCGCACTGCCGTATAAATCGAATCTGTCTAAATATGTCCAATAAAGTGGGAAAAAAGTAAAAAAGTTGCTTCACCGTATAAGTCGCACCTTTTATGCATCACTGCTGACCACTCTGAAACATGGGCCGGTGTTGTGCTAAAAATCAATAGACTGTCAAATGGCAGCCGCGGTAGCATGCATGGGTGGACTTTTAACAAGAATTTAACAAGATTAACACCTAAAAACAATTGTTTGTTTGCGCAACATTATAGTAAAAGTGTGTTTCAGTTGAACTTTTCCTTAATAAATGCACTTTGATGGTCAAATCAGCTGCATTTTGCCTGGGTGGCAACGTGAAATGCAGCTGATTTTTACATTTGCTCTAGCAGTTGGGGAACGAGACGAAGGTGGCTTGGTATGGCAAGACAAGTGTCTCATTAATAGCCACTTTTACCTATTAATGAGACACTTGGCTTGCCATGTTCAATATTTTTCATGTCAGAATGAATGAAATCGTCAGATCTTAGCAAAAAATAGGGTTATACTGTAAATGTGGAAAAAAACAACAACTTATTTTAGTCGCTTCGGTGTACAAGTCGCAGGACTTACAAATTTATGTAAAAAGGTGTGACTTATACGATGAAAATACGGTAACTGTACTTGGTATATTTGAAAATCTCTGCCCATCCGTCACGGCTTTATGTTCAGATAAAAAAATTTTCTAAGATTTTTAGCTGTAATTAGTTATTGGACGTATAAGAAAAAAAAAGTTGTGATATCATGACTGTGTGCGGGTGGTAGTAGGCGGGGATTAAAGCCCCACAACGCTAGTGAGCAGACTCTGGTTCCAAAGAAATGCAACTCTACAGCTCCTGTGTTGTGCATATAACAAGAGGCTGCAACTTTCTAAAATTGGTCATCAATAAAGAGACAACATGGCTCACTGGTCCCAAACACCAAAAGTTATTTCAAACCGCAGAGGGAAATGTGCTTATTTTCTCCTAATTCTGAGTCACTAACCAGCCTCCGACCCTTGGTGGTCTCCACAGTGGATCGTCTCCCTAAATCCCAATATTCACTAGTTCCATATTCACTATCATTTGTCCAATTTATACACAATTCTTTTCTGACTTAGTCTCCAAACTGCATGCTCTCATATGAAGACATTAATCTAGCTCAAGATGCTCTCCAGTGAAAACTAATAGCAGCGTCTGTGTTTGTGGGAGGTTTGATCGGTGAGGGTTTCACGTCGACTTCTATTTGAGTGTTTTCACTTCAAGTTCCAGCAGCAGTAAACGTGTTTGTCATTGATCAGGATGAAAGCAGCTCCGGGAGGTAAACCGAACAGCAGCGAAAAGCTAATTAAGAGCGTTTCTGCGAGTCCCAGTCAAGCAGACCCACAACCAGGAAGAAGATGGCACCGGGGAGCAGGCAGAGGAGGTGGTTCTCAAGCATTTACCTGGTTTTTCTACTTTGAGCCAGAAAGCTTTTTCCGATCTGCCGATAAAGTTTGAGGCTCGACACCAGTACTTCCCGGCGTCTCTCTCTGTCACGTTGGACAGTTTCAACTTACTGTTAGCCACAGCGTGTTTACTGACATTACTCTGTGAAGGAAACATCGAGAAGCACAGTGAGGCCTTCACGAGCCCTGCAAAAGCAAACAGTCACCAAAAAAACCTGCAGAAGCTGCAGAACTTAAAGCTGCTCTAACTCTGTACAAAAAAATATAGAACATTGACAGGAAAATATTTTTGATCAGTTTTTCCACAGTTTTTATGCTGGATTAGCCTAATACCATCCATAAAAACACAAACAGGGAACAAAACACACGTTTACTTTATGCAGTAACGCAGAATAAACACAATTACTGTAAATGAAGAGCTTGTTCCTCCGATGTTAGACCTTTGATATAAGATTACAGACATGTAAACCCAAATAAAGACCCATTTTTAGTGTGGTACATGCTCTGATTTAGCATCTTGACTTTCTAATTGCAGGTTTTCCCTTGCATTCTGTAATTTGCAGAGGGTTTTTCCTTCCAAGCAGTTTCCGTGCTCAAGAATAGAGGAGAAATGTTCCCCAAACCCAGGGTTAGCGCTGTTTTTTCATTATTTGGAGGGGAAGACTGTTGTTATAATCCACAAGGCTTTTGATTTCTCATTTGCACCCCCCCACATTTTTTCTCTTTTTACTTCTAGAGAGAGAATAAAAACAAACATCTGGTTTGGACTAAGTGAACGGCTGCGGTGGCGGCAGTTTCAGGGAGGGAGACGGGCTAGAGCTAACTGCCGCTGCCATCGGATGTGCTGCGTCGCACGGTTTGATGAAGAGGAGGAGAGAACGGAAAGTGGAAAAAATGAGTGGGGGAACGCGAGGAAGGGCAAAGTCAGCAAAGAGAGAGGGGAATGTGTGACGGAGCAGAGGGCTAAAAGGATTCTTGTCTGAGAAAAACAGATGAATAAAAAGACGATAAAAATCTAATATTCACTCTGCTCGTCTTCGGCTAATTGATTCTTGACATTTTAAACTGGATTTAGCAGCAAAAAGACAAAACTAATAAAATCAAACATAAGTGGTTCATGAAATATTTTGCTAACAGACAAACAGGGTTGATTTTAATCGTTAATGCCAAGGTTGAAAGTTCATGTTGGGGACTACGACCACCTACTTTAGTTCATCCGCTGAAAATCTGACCGAGTTTGACATTTATGTGTTGGCAGTGGCGGCCATCTTAAGTTGGAGTCATTTCAAATGTAGAAGCAACAATTAGTTTCTGAACGTTTCAATAAAATCCAACTGGGGCAGAAATATTATCACGTCACCTTCACCTTCGGCAGGGGGCATTAATGAAAACTGTCCCAAGGTGCTTCAATTACTTTCACACATGAGTCCAGTTGTTTTTGTATTGAAAGTTTTTTGATTTTATCATTGTCCTGGATGACTGAGAATCTTCACCAGCACATTTCACAAATACTAAGCTATTTTGCTCCTCGTCATCATCATCATCATAAGTCCCTTAGCCTTCGTACGTGGGGCAGTACAAACTTCAGTCACCACCAGCTTTCACCTGGGCTAATCCTCAGAAAGGCAGGTGAGGGCCGTAACATAGGAGCCCTGTCCATGTCTGGATGTCTTCTGCCCAATGACGAGTCAGGCACCCCCTGATAAGGCTCCTTTCAGTTTCTCCTGTCAAGATAAAGTTAGCCAGAGCTGCTTTGGACCTCACCACATAATAATAATAATAAGTAGAAGTGCTATGTGTTGTCATCACTGTATGTTTTCATACAATGGTGAAATTAGTTATCTGCATTTAACTCATCACACCTGAGATTCACCCAGGTGGCGCAGTGGACAGCTTTGTAAGCGCTAGAGGAGCAATTAGGGATTGGGTGTCCTGCTCAGAGACACCACGCGATGTGGGAATGGGGACTAAGCCTGAGACTTTCAGGTTCCAAGTCGGCTGCCCTACCTCTACCCCATCTCGGCCCCCAGGAACATTGGAAGCCAAAGAACATTGATTCTGACCAAAACACTGCTGCACGTTTCCCACCACCTCCACACACATCCCCCAGCCGAGGCAGAACGTGATAGCAGGAACGCACGAAAGGAACATCCAGCAGGATAGCCCCATTAGAACCCTTGGCAGGAACCCCCAAATACAATGCTAGACAAGAACCCCTGAAAGGAATGACTGGCATGATCACCTGGTAGGAACCCCTGGTATCAAAACCCTGGAAGGACCTTCTGTCAGAAACACCCTGATGCACGCGCTGTCAGAAACCCCTGTTGGGACACCCAACAGGACGGTCTGGTAGGAACCCCAATGGGATCGCCGGGCAGGAAGACCTGGCAGAATCACCTTGCAGGAACCCCTGGAAGAAAGTACTGGCAAATACCTCTGGAAGGAACCCCTGGTATCAAAACCCTGGAAGGAACCCCACAAAGGAATGCCTGGTAAGAACACCCAGCATGATGGCCCAGTAGGAACTCACAACGGGATCACCCAGCAGGAAGACTAGATGGGAACACCCAACAGGATTGCCCTGTAGGAACCCCGGGCAGAACACCCCCCTCCCCCCCCCAGCCCCCCCAACAAGAACGCTCAGCAGGAAACCCTGCCAGGAATGACTGGCAGATACAGCACAAGGTAGGTTCTCTAACCGCTAAAGTCAGACTGTAGTTTTGAGAAGCAAGTTGAAAATCAACGAGTCCCTGTTGATGGTGGACCAGCTGAGCATCTCCATTTCACAAAAAAAGTACAAAATCAAGTAAAACCAAACAGACTGCTAACAGGCAGAGCGCTGGTGCCATCTTGGAAGTGAAAGTGAAATTTAAACGTGCATGCTCATGCTCACCTTGTTAACCCTAACCACCCTCGAGAAGGAGGGCAGGGAGAGTGACTTGCTTGTGAGTTTAGTTGCAGATGTGAAACTTGGAACTTTGATTAAGAAAACTCCTCGGATGAGAAACTAAACATCTTTAAGACACAACTACCGTAGTCGCCTTTAAATAATAAAATAAAAAACTCCTAGAGTTTTACATAAGAATCAGAACGGAAGAAAACACCGAGTTCGAACAAATTTAATAAAAAAAGGGTGAAATCAGAAGATGGACGAGCTGAGAGACAGGGTTTGAAGGAGAGAAATGGGAGAGAAAGAATCAGGGAAGGGGAGAGGGGGGGTTCAGCCCAGACTTCGGCTCCAGGCTCTATTTTCGACTACCACATAATTGAAAAAGTATTTACTGAGATTTGTGTGAGCCGTTCTCACTGGGCTCACCAGAGTTCATTCAGACATAATCTGCTCTCTCATGTGTGGCACATGCTGGAGGATTTAAAGCCGGCTCCAGGTGGGGGAGGGGGTCACGCAAAAGGTTTTTATTTTTTTGTCTTCTAGGTGCTTGATTTGCTTTTTGGTGCCTGGAAAGAATGTTAATGATGAGCTACTGAGAGGGCTGGATGTTCATTAAGAAACAATAAAACATGAGAGATGATCTTTTTCATGAGGCGGAGCCGTTTTAATAATTCAGAAGAAGCTCTGTCTTTTCTAAACAGCTTGTTTTTGATCTTAGGTGCAGGTTTATGGTTTATTTTTGATCGAGGCCACAGACAAACCTTTTGTAAACAACAAAAAAGTAATTTCCTGTGAAGATGTAGTGTGAATACTTATTGCTGAATGGTTTTTGCTGAAAGCTGCTGAAAAGGTTTCACTGCTGAACTATTGTGAGCTTGAACAGCTGATATTTGCTGAAAGCAGGAAAATAAAATAAAACAGCAGAAACGTGTAAAAAATGCTGAATAGAGCAAAAACAAGCTGAAACAGGCAGAGAGGTTGAACAGAACTAACAAAAGCTGAAATTAGCAGAAAAGTAGCTAAACAACTAAAAAAAGCTTAAATTAGCAGAAAGAGTCTGAAAGGAGCATAAAAAGTTAAATTAGAAACAAGAACAAAAGGCAATGTAGCAAGAAAAGAAGAAAAAAGTTAAAAGCAGAAAAAATTCCTAAAAAGAAGCTGAAAATAACACAAAGCAGAAATGAGCAGAACCAGAACAGAATCTGAAATGAGCAGTAAAAAGTATTAAACAGCACAAAAGTTTGAGCTCCTTTCATTTTCAATGAGAGAAACATGGCCGACAAAGCTAAATATTTAAAAAAGTTACAACTGCACAAATACCAAAAGTTCCAGCAGGAATGTCCTGAACGAGACGAACGTTTTGAGACGTGAATTGTTGAAAAAGAACAAAAATTGTGTAATGAGTTAGACCAATCGGTGAGACGTTTTAGAAACTTTCAGGCTGTTAGATCAATCGGTGAGACGTTTTAGAAACTTTCAGGCTGTTAGATGAATCGGTGAGACGTTTTAGAAACTTTCAGGCTGTTAGATCAATTGGTGAGACGTTTTAGAAACTTTCAGGCTTTATCTCATCTATTAATCGGTGAGAGCGGCGCCGCTCTGGACCCACCTTCAGGACGTTGACGTACGGCACGCCGTCGGGGCCGTAGCGGCTGCCGTTCACCTCGATGTGTTTGAGCCACTGGATGTGAGGCTGAGCGTCGCTGTAAACCTTGCAGTGGAACTCCACGTCGCTGCCCACCACCACCGTCTGGTTGGCCGGCAGGCCGGCCTGCAGGATGGGCCTGTGAGGCGACCGCTCTGAAAGCAAACAAAGATGGCGTCAGTAGCTTTAGTTCTGCGGAGAATGCTGCTCCGCAGACAAACAACTCGTGTGAATTTCCAGCCGTTTACCCAGAACGTCGAGCTGATAGGTGTGGCTGATGGTCCCGTATTTGTTCTGCACCACGCAGGTGTAATTCCCCCGGTCTGACGGCACGGCACTCTCCATGACGAGGCTCCACTGCTGGTGTCTCAGCTGAGGAGAGGTCAGAGCAGAACATGTACTTTGTAAATACCAAGATTCAACAGGAAGTGAGCAACGGTAGAACATTCCTGCTCATACTGCAAGGTTAAAGTTCTAAATGTTCTGATTTAATCTGTAACCAGTGGTGGGCACAAAAAAAAAAAAAAAAAAAAAAATTAGCTTTGCTAACTCTAAACACTAAACAGGTAAAAGCTAATGCTAACTGCTAAGGTGGCTGTCACTCAGTCTGCGTCACGTCTTCCTCCTTCCAGTTGACGACTGGAGGGACTGACGTAAACCTGCTGATGTTCCTTTGATTCTTTCAGTTTGTTTTGAAGGTGGGTGGGGTCATTTGAGGCAATTCAGCCAATCCACACCAGAGTTAAAGGTCTGCGTAACGCCGGTGGACAAACAAAAATGTTACACGCACACACAAGAAACATGACGCAGTGTGCAGCGCTGCTTGTCAAGACGGGATAGTTTTTTTTTTTTTTAGGATAAAAGGCATAAAAAAGGTTTTACACAGCAGAGGAAGCATTTGAGCTAAAATGTTCAGCTAGCTTCTGCTGCGTCGACCAAGCACGTCTTGTCACGTGTACATGTAGACAACTAATGCCTAACGGGCTCTTCGAGACACGCCCACAACAGACAGGCACAAAGGAGTGAATTTTGTTAGCGGACTTAGTTAGCGGAACCTACAAAATGCTAATCCGCCAAACGAAAAGTTAGCTTTGCTATTAGCTGTTAGCAGATTAGTGGAACCGTGCCCACCACTGCCTTACAAAACTGCTGCAAAATAAATTTAATAATATTTTTGTCCAATAGAAACAAATCAACCTTTTAGAGCTACCTCCGTTT
>JARVGS010000789.1:23084968-23096564 GCA_031762315.1 Hypsolebias antenori | reverse complement strand
CACACACACACACACACACACACACACACACACACAGTATATTTATATATGTAAGTATTGCCTCCTGCAGATGCTTTAAAGGATTTTCAGATTTATTTTTTAATTCCAATCAGGAGTTTCTGGGAGACCTTCCACCCCACAGATCCAGTAGCTGGTGAGGAGGCCTTGTTTTTGGTCAAGCTCCTTCAAGTCAGTCACGGAGCGGCGGACTCCGGGCAGGTGTGGACGATTTGTCAACATGTGGATCTGCTGTTTTGTTCCAAATGATTACTCGTGCACGAGTGTGTTTCTCCTCTTTACAGCTGAACTGAAACACGTTTGTGGGACGAGACAAGAGACCGGGCTTGGCAGCAGCCAACAGCTACAAAAGAGGAGCCTTTTCCAGGCAGGCTGACAGAAAGTAAACCTCAAACTGAGAAAAACTACTGAATTTAAAACAGAACAAGTTATTAAAGGTGAGCAGCAGAGGAGTGATTTGTGTTGAAACAAGTTAAAAAGAGCCTTTACTTACAGTAAACAAAAAGTTTGAATGTATTCATAATGGGCGTCAATGAGGGTTTGGGTGTGTGTACTCTGAACTCTATAGGAGCCAGAGAGAAACCACAGTCAACTAGAGGCACACTGGGTGAAGAAGACGACAGCGTCTCTGTTGTGATGAAGAGTCTGATGATGGAGGAGAAAAGATCGTTTCATTTTTATGGATCATTTAGGTTGTTGTCTTTGAGGAAGGAGGAAAAGTGAGGCCAAAACTAGGATGGAAAGAAAATAATCATCCATCCATCACTTGCTCATCCATCCATCCATCATTAATCCACCTATCCATCATTTTTTTCATCCATCTTTTGTTCATCTATTCTTCCATTCATCCACACATTCATTTGTTCATCTATCTATCCAGCATCAATTTTTTCATCCATCCATAATTTTTTCATCCAAACACCGATCATCATTTGTTCATCCATCTATCCATAAGTAATTAATCTTCCCATGCACCACTTTTCATCAATCTTTTGTTCATCTATTCTTCCATTCATATTAATTCATTTATTCATGTACAGTACATACATACTGTACATGCCTCCATCCATTCATCCATCCATCCATACACACACATCAATCCATTACTTTATTCATGTACATACATACCGTACATTCCTTCATCCATCCATCTGTTCATTCATCCATCCATCCGTTCATCCGTCCATCTATTTTTCTACATATCCACCCATCCATACATTTGTTCATCCATTCATCCATTTCTTCAACCATCCAATGCATCATCCATCCATTTTAATCGAGGTGATTTTATGAACTCATAACTAAAATAAATCCTCTTAAGCAGTCTGGTCAGTAAAATTTAAGTATTTTATTTACAAAGAAATTCAGAGCTTCAAAAACATTTTAAACACATTTAAATGATTTTTAACTCCATATTGATTTACTTCAGTTTGATACAGAGCAGAGACAACTGTTGAAAATGTTTCTGCCATGATGTAGAAATCCTGACATGGAAGTCAATGAAGGTACAGCTGAGATGGAAGCAGCTGGGTCCACGAGCTTCCATGGTTGTGTTTTTTAATTTTAAACATCTTTCATGTAAGACGGTCTCATACGGGTTATGTTGATGGGACGGCTCTCACTGGAGCTTCTGAAAGAATTTCTCTGCTCTCTGTGAAGGCTGACAGGATTATTATTACTTTTTTTTGCACCTCTGAAATTGGTTCCACTGTACCGCTCAGCAACCTCTCGCCAAGCGAGTAGATTTAGCTCAGTAATTCAAACCAGGTGTGGCAGGATGGCAGCAGACAGACACCGAGAGGGACCGACAACCAAAAGAAGAGAAAACCTTCACAAGACGACAGGAGGAGTCTCCAAGAGGAGAAACCTGGAGCCAAGCTCCTCTGGAGGAGGTCAGTATTAGTGGTGAGGGAGTGAGTGACGACAACATGGCCGCCGTTCTGCATTAAGCTCACCTGTTTAGGAAAATGATCAAACCCAAAGATGTTTGTACAAACAAGCGTGAGGGGAAAAAAAAGCCACTTCTGTGGACGTCACATGTCTCCACTTGCTCTCTCGCTCTCCTGGAGGTGTGTGTGGAAAATAAAGAACCAGTGTATATATTATGCCTTACTTTTTTTTTTTTTTTTTTTGGCAGTTGCGTGGTAACAGTAACAGGCAAACGATTTTTGTGTGGAGCGCCCGGCTCCACCCCGTCTGCCCCCTCTCAGAGTCAAACTGAAGTCAATCGCAGCTCTCAGGAGCAGATGAGTGATGCCTTGTGCTGCGGTCGCTCAGCCGGGGGGGGATTGGCGAGCCACGAGAAGGGAGGAGGCTAAAATGTGGTAAAAGCTGAGCCTCGGCGAAGGCCAAGACCACCAACAGCAAAAAGGGGAGACTGTAATCAGAGTTGAGGCACGTTTTCAGCATTTTTTTTTCTACTCCTGGGACGTGTTTCAAACCAGATATGAGGTTTATGTGAGCACACACGTGCACGATTATTCTACTATTATGATTAAAGTGAACAAAACAACAGATTCCTCCGGGTGTTGTTTACTAAACAAAAACAAAAATGAATGAGAAAAGCTGGTTCCAGAATCGCTGCTTCCACAGGATCTCTCAACGGATCATCAGTAGAGGGACCATACAACACAACGCCAGGGCGGAAAGACATAAGCAATATCTCAGAGAAGCAGCAGTTGTTGCTTGTCAATCTGGGAAAGGTCAAAGGTCATTTAGAGTCAACTGTTCTACAAAGAGAAAGAATATTCACAAGCGGAAAACATTTAGGACAGCTGACAATCTTCCAGGAGTTTCACCCCGAAGGTCAGGCCGTGCAGTGAGCTCCATCTCAGACTCTACAGGTCTCAGTCAGAACATCAAAGGTCAAAGTTCATGACCTCTTCACTCTAAAAACAACATGGTGGCACAACGTATGTTTGGAAAGTTTCATCTTAAGGAAGCGCAAGACTTCTGGACCAGGCCAGAGGACAGATGTTTACCCAGAATGCACTGCAGCAAACACCTCATCCTTGCTGTCAGCACAGGGATGTTATTTTAGCCGTTCATATATCAAAAAATTCAGCTTATTCAGAAGAAGGGTGCTAAGTCCTTGGTTTTAGTAACTTTTCCAAATAATGAATTTATTTTAAAATAAATATTCCCATTGAAATAACATGAAGGTATAACATTTGTGTTTCTGTACTTATGGTATGTTACTTTAGCTTGTGACTAGCCTTTTGCTACTCTTAGCTTTGAGCCACTGTTTTGCTAATTCTAGCTATCAGTTGGTATTTTTATTTTAAGGTACTTTTGCTCAATGTATCTTCTGTTTTGCTAACTCTAGCATTAGCATTTGTTAAGCAAATTTTACCTTTAGCATTTTGAATTTGTTTATTTTTTTACTTTTAGCCATTGCTTTCCCAATTTTAGCTTTTCTTTTGCCATTTTTAGCTAATGTTTTGTTGTTGTAGTATCCATTTTGCCAATTCTAGCTTTAGCATTTGTTCAGTTAATTTTTATTTGCTCTTGTGCTAATTTCAGGCTAAACATCTGATTTTCTAATTTTAGCAACTTTTTTAATTTCAGCATCTGTTTTGCTAACTAGCACTTCAAGGTAATTTTAGCTTCAGAATATATGTGGTGTAGCTACTTTTAGCTATGTATTTTTCAATTCTAGCAATGTTTGTTTTTTAATTGTTTACAACAGTTTTACTAACTTCAACACCTACTTTGCTAATTAGTCATCGTTTTGCTCATTTTAGCATCAGCTTTGCTTTTATTTTAGCTTTCACCACTCAAGTTTTAGCTTCTTTAGCAACAACCACCAGCACTTGGCTGCCAACTCACACTTTTTCCACAAAATTACCATTCCTCTGAATATTTTCTTTATTAATGCTATTAGTCTTTATTAATCTGTAACAAGTTAATTCTGATTCTAATAATCTGTACAATTAGTCTCCAAATGTGATAATCCGATTTGTCTCAGTTATGGCCGATTCCAAGCCGAATTAAACGATTAAGCAGCTTAAGTTGAAGTCAGAGAAGGCTTTAAAGGTTTTAGCCGTGGGAGTAAAGAAAAGCGAGAGCTTTGGGACCGAATAGAGATGTTCAGAATCCAAACGTCCGGCTCTTAATCCCTCTCCGAGCTGGTTATTTTACTCGCTTTAATTGTGAAATGAGTTCAGTTTTGCGGACGTTAACTCAGGTTTGGTGCAGCAGCTGCCTGAGAAAACACAGGAAACACTGCTCCCTTTATAATCCAAGTGCTCTGTCTTCACCTCGCTAAAACGGCCCTTTCAGAGCGAGCGAGTCCAGTTAGCAGAATTTATGAGCCTGTCAGAGCGGGAGCAGCGGCCCAGCTCCGCGCTGCCATCCATCCCGACCCCCAGAGTGGGTGGAAACAGATAGATGCAGCCTGGGGTGGAGGGCTCGCTTTGAAAAACTGGGGGGAGTTCGTGGGGCCAAACTTCGGCTCTGCTCGCCAACAAAACAAACGAGATGACCACACTGGAGGAACAAACGTTCGGAGGGAAGATAAACTGAGGTTCACTGAAGGAGTGCATATCGCCCGCCGCTCTTCAAGCCAGAGATGCAATCAAAGATAAACGGGAATCAGTGGTTCCCAACACTGGTCCTTGAGGAACACCATCCTGCATGTTACAGATGTTTATCTGCTCCAGCACACCTGATTCAGTGATTTAATTACTTCATCATGTTCTGCAGAAGCATGTTAATTACCCATCAATTAAAATCAGGTGTGTCGGAGCAAAGAAACAACTAAAACATGCAGGATGGTGTTCCTTAAGGACCTGAGTTGGGAACCCTTGGATTAGAGTGTGTGAGATGACTCTCAGCTACTACCACACCAAATCTTAGCTCATAACCCATAAAACTGACCGAGTTCAAGCCATTTATGCGTTTAGTAAGTTCAGATGGCTGTGGCAGCCATCTTGAATTAGGTTAACTCTAAAAGTTAAAGAGTTGTAGTTGTTTATCCACTTGTTGCATCTTGAGAGTTTAAAATAAAACCCGTCCAGTGGTGCTTGAGATATTTTGCTAACAGGCAAACAGCAGATAACGGTTATAATAATTTAATGATCTCCTCTCAAATACAATGTGTACAAATATGTGCATGCATGCCCAAAAAGGCAACTTGACGTAAGTTTTATTAACTTTGGATAAGTTTCAAAGCTGCAATTAAATTCTGCTAACACAAAACATGTTTTATTTTATTCCTAACTTTAAAGTGGATAATAAAGTGATTAATTTAAGTGATTGTTTAAAGTCAGTTTATATATATTTTTTAAATAAGTGGGTGATATAAGAATTTGTTTCTTCTTTCTGCACTCTTCATTCAATGTTTTCTTTTTGATGAATTTTTTTAATGAATAAAGGAATTAAATAAAATATTAAATAGCTTTACATCTGCTAAGTTCATGGCATAAACCAACACAGACATGTTCCTGTTTTTAGTATTTTTCATTGCTTTATAATGTAGCTGTTTATGTTTCTTTTTTTAATACAGTTTTCTTGCAATTTTTAATTATGATGATTGTCTACTGTTGTACTGATAAATATCTCCTGGAGGGTAAACTATATCTTGGCTGCAAGTATCAAACTGCAAAATCCTTCATTTTCTACAACTGATAGCTGTTGGTCATTAATTACGATGAAGTTTAGCAACTTCTCGGTGAACATTTGAGCTCCGTGGCTTCAGCGATGTGTTTTTCTTGTTCAGTCCGGGGTGGGCGCTCTGATTTCGGTCAGCTGCTCTCGGCCTGTCCCTCCACTGAGACGGGCAGACAGAGCAGGTCGGACTGGACGCAGCTGGCCGGGTCGGGATGCCTGTGCTTTGGTTCAGCGAGAGTGGCATCCCACTGAAGCTCCGGCGCTCGAATGTACAACATAAAACTAACTTGACGGCGGTTTAATGTGGCGTTATGGCTCTGCAGACATTGCACGTTGCTGTCTTGCAGTGTTTAGTGTCAAATACTTCCACACAGTGGACATGTTACGATGAAAAGTTGGCTAGCTGTTAGCTACAGTGCTGCTCACTCGTCAGGACGCTGTAGCTGGCTGCAAACTATGAAATGGATTTCCTGAATGTGATGTCTCTGGGTTCATGAGACACGCCTCCGTTCAGGAAATCCATTCCATAGTTTGAAACTAACATGCATCATAGATCGGAAATATCGGCAGGTTCGATCGGAAAAATCCGATATGTAAATTAAGCTAGTATCGGAGGCCGATACCGTACCAGCCCCATCCCTTATTAAAACCTGTCCAGTGGTTCTTGAGATATTTTGTTAACAGACCAGAATCCACCGAACAGAAAACTCCAGCCCAATAGAATAAATCAGACTTTTGTTGTATAATTAGATAAAACGACAGCGGGGGAAAGGGACCCGTCTGCGGCAGGTCTGTAATAAATAAGTCTAAAAATATTTTTTTCCCAAGCAGAAATCTTTAAAGCTCTTACCAAAAAAAGAAGTCATAATAATCTAAATTTCTGTTCCTCATATCTAAAGTGCCAAAAGTCCTAAAAAATAGGAGTGTGGAGCCCAAACAATGAAACCCCTTCTTCCACAAATATCAGAGGTGTCCACCCATCTCCTGATGGCTCAATAAAGAGCTGAACTCTGACCTTTAGGCCCCGCCCCTTCTTAATGGAAAGCGCTGCAGCTGTCTGAGGAAGCGCTTCGACTTCCTGTTCAAAACTTATTTTCTGCTTTTACAAACAAGTTACTCCTCCTACGTGTCGCTTTATCTAGTTTCAACAGTTAAGACGGTTAACGTGTCCTTAAATTAAAAAAATTGCGGCCCCGTGCTAACAAACGGGTGTGTTTGTTTATCTACGGAAACAGCAGAAGTGCCTGAAAATAGATGAACAATGGCGCCGTCCATGGAAGATCTGTTTGGGATTGAAAACCCCAACAATCTGATGAGTTCCTGTGTATTCACGCTCAGATACGTCGAGTAAAGTGCTTTGTTTGCATTGAGCGCAGACCCGCATTTCAGAATTACGTATCTGCACATCCGAAAAACTACCGGAGGAAACACTTTCAAACTGCTGCATTTGATATAGTACAGAATCATTTTTGGGGGTCAGATTTCATTCTTTAAAATGAGTATATTTAAGTAAAAATAACAATAAGTGATGCTGGGTCTTTGTTATTACCGTTTAAATGTTTTTTCTACTTTTTGAAGGGAAAGGGATTTCTCAGCCCAGTTTTACAACAAAAATTTAATTTTAATGAATTTGTCACGCTGGAGTTGGATCTTTAAAGCTATATTTTACACTTTAATTTGCAATTCTCTAGTTTACCATAAAGTAAAATGTAAACAACAGGAAGTGTGTGGTGCAGTTCTCGGGTTCTTTTCAGAATTAACAACTAAAATTTGTCTTTTCAACGACTGAAAGGCCAAAGTGAAAGTTTAGTTTTATGTTTTTGTTCCTTCCAAGAGTCTTAAACAACAAAGATGGTTTTCTGCTTTTTGTTTAATTCAAACTTGTCTTTTTTCCCCCCATTTTCTTCCATTTAGTAACTTAAATTTAGAAATAAAGCCACTTATCTTTCATTTTAAGGCTTCATGTCTGCAACAATTCCTAAATGACATTTTTCATGTTTTGACTGCCAAGCATCCAACATTGTAGCTTCTTTTCTTCACTTCTGTGTCTTGAATTTCAAAATAGAGTCTTAAATATAATAAACATTTTTCCCTGACTTCTAAGAGTCTTAATTTTAAATAAAGCTACTTTTTCATTTTTCCTGAGTTCCAAGCATAAAACAAAAACTGTCTTTTGCAGTTTTCTTGTTTCTGAAGGTCTTAACACACATTTAATTTATTTAAGCATCTCAAATTGTAAATTAAAGCTACTTATGTTATATTTAAGCCCACCAAGTGTTTGAAATATAATAAAATAAACTTTTTTCATTCAAGTGTCTTGAATTGATCGACAAAAATGAAACAGAAATAAAGCTGTGGACGTTGAGTTTTGGTCATTAGTACCATTTTAAATACAAAAAGTGTTGAGGACGTGAGGCTGGTTCGTTGTTTTGAAGACTAAACGTTCGGCGTGTTCGGTGGAGAAGATGAAGACGGAGAGAACAGGTGGAGCATCTGAACGGTTTGGGATTAATGCGCCGCTAAACGACGCAGAGACGCTTCATCATCATCGGATCGTCACGCGTTCTCCACACGCTAAAAGCTGCTGTCAGGGAGACACTTCAGGCTGAGGACCGCTGACAGGTGTGTGTGTGTGTGTGTGTAAGAGACGATAAGGACAGAGGGAGGGAGACAACTGCTGTTGGTCTGCTGGGAGCAGATGTTCAGGATCTCTGGAAACTGTTAATAGCTGCAGGATCTCGTTACGTTTAACTCTTTAAAGGCCAAAGTTTCACCGGGGACAAAAAGACGTCCCTCGGTGTCTTCATTACGCATCCTTGGTGTCTTCATTACCCGTTTGCTCTGCTGACGCTGGAGGGATTCGTGAAATAATAATAGCAGCGTTGCTTCCTTCAGGCGTGCGTGCCCAGCTTGGCCCGTTTGTCTTTCTGTAAGCAAAATATCTTGTAAACAGCTGCATTAGTGACAATGAAACTCCCAGGAAGTAACAAATGGGTGAACGTCTAGAAATGATTAACGTCTGGAGTCGATTAGATTGCATGAGGTGTTCCTTTAAAAATGTGTTACTAAGTACAGGAGTTAACCCTGCTTGTCTGTTAGCAAAATATCTCCTGAACAAGTGGATGGATTCTAATGAAATTCTCAGAGAGCGATCAATGGGCATAAATCTACAAACGATTAACTTTTGGACTCAGTCCAATGCAAGATGGCCGCCACCGTTAATCAACCTTTGCTCATATCTGATTGAGGACAAACTGGTCATCTTCAGAGCTGTTGAGCAGAAACTTGGTGTGGTAGTAGCTGAGATTCTTCTGCAGCACTTTTAAATACTACCTGGACGTTATTAAAACTCTGCCACGCAGGGCGGCGGACGATATGCATTCCTACAATGAACGCCAGTTTTATTTTTACCAGGACAAATTTTATGCACATGAAACTTGATTTTCTCATCATTTTTTGAGGTTTTGTGAGTAAAAAGGTGTAAATATTGTTTTAATGTTTTGGTTTAAGCTTCATGTGTTTCAATTGTTTCTAAACTGAAAACAGCAGCTGCTTCCTGCTCTGCGTCACGACCGGAGCTAAACGAGCCGGCGAGCGGATGCGTGTCAGCGCAGAACTCTGAGTTCTGGATGGCGGTCCGGTTCGGACGCGACCCCGTGGTTTATTTTGGTCAGTGATTTGTGGAACGCGACCCGAGGAGGTTCTGTCATCACCCGTCCGGTCACAGAAACTCACAGCGAGGAGCGTCTTTGACTCGCGACACCACCCAGAAACTGAACCGGGTCCGAACCCAAACAGCTGCAGGCAGAGTTCTGCTGCGCGGGTCGGGACTTAAGGTCGGATCGATCTGCAGATGGGACACCATCAACAACAACGCTGGGATCTGATCGATTTATTTAAATCTAATGTTTCTGAACAAAACGATTAAAGATCAAGGTCAAAGTTTATTTATGGTCATTCTCATCTCATGTGGTACATGTGGTGGAATGAAATTGTGTACATAGGGTCCCAGTTACATCCAACAAAATATAAGTATTAAAGATAAAAAAAAAAAAATTAAATTTTAAAACTTTTATTTTCCATTTAGCGTCAAAAACAACAACAAAAAGAAATCTGTTTTTTAAATAAAAATTAAGCGCAAACTCAGGGAAAAAAAAAGGTTTTCAGCAAAACATGCCGTTTGAATGGATGTTAACTAAAAGCACAAGTAGCAAAATAGTAGCTATACATAGCAAAATACTAGCTAAAAGTAGCTGAACTGTAGCTAGAAGCTACAAGTAGCACCAACCTAGCGGGTAGCTAAAAGTAGGAAATGTCTGGCTGAAAGCTAAAGCTGAATATGTCTAGCTAAAAAATAAAAGTAGCAAAAGGCAAGCTAAAAGCATCAAAGAGCATCAAAGGCTGGCTGAAAGCTAACAGGTAGCACAAGAAGACAAAAACAAAACCAGTAGCTGAAGCAGATTTAAATATAACAACGCTTCTGAACTAATTAGATATCTCTTTTTTCTATTTGGAAATATTTGTAAATAAAGAGAAATATTTAGAAAAGTATTAAAATTACAGAAAACTAAAGTCATAGTGGCCATCTCTTGAATGAGCCGAACAATCAAATGTATGAACAGCTAAAAAAGCCGTTGAGTCTGCAAAGTTATTAAATTTCAGGAACCTTAGAATAAATAAATAAAATAGAAAAGTAAAACTTACTTCCTCACTTTGTACTGATTTAACTTTTGAACAAAACTTTGTTCAGAACCTGTTCTGGTTTCTAACATGCAAATAAATCAGTTAAATACTTAAATGATGATGAAACGTCAGGACTCCCTGCACCATTTGCTTCTGTAAGTTATAAAACTCAGGTCTGTGGTTCTGATCCAGGTTCTGCAGTCCCGGTAGCGACTCTGACCCTCGGACGTTTACGGGTTCCTCACCTTGATGCCCCCCATCCTCTGCTCGCCCTTGAACTCCTTGCCGTTCTTCAGCCAGTGGATGGTTGGCATGGGGTTCCCGGCTGCGGCGCAGCGGAACTTGGCGGTGTTAGCCGCTGGGACGGCCAGGAGCTTCTTGTCCATCCGGTCGGGTCTGGTCCAATAAGGTGCCTCTGTTGGTCCAAATGAAAATGGAGTTAAAACTGGCCGGACTTTGGTAAACATTTAGAAGTTTATCCACTGCAGTGTCAACCTTATTCAAGATGGCCACCACGTTACTTAATCTCAGCAAACACAAACTTAACAATTTTTAAAGAAACTCTCGGACACCCATCCGTGGATTTACAACTTTTAGGAGCCCACCTGATTCAAGCACGCCCCCCTCTCGCTGTTCGGATCAGACTTTGACAGCATGTGGGTGTTCACGTGAAAAGAACAAGGTTTTTATCTTTTGAAATGGCAAAACTATTGTATCTTTGGGCTTTGTAAATATTTTATATCATAAATACCAGCGGTCCCCAACTCTGGTCAAGTTCAAGTAAAGTTTATCGTCATTCCCAGAACATCTGGTACATGAGGTGGAATGACATTATGTACACAGGGTCCCAGTTACACCCAAAATAGCAAAAATATAGTGTAAAAAGAAAAAAAAATATAAGGATTTAAGTTATATGCTAAACAAACGCCAAATGGTACGCTAAAAGATCCAAGATATATGCTAAACTATGCTAAATGGTCCTCCTCCATTCTGCATGCTTTAGATGTTTCCCTGCCTCAACGCACCTGATTTGAATGAATAGGAGGTTTTGACCCAAGGGCAGCAGGAGGGTTAACTTGTAATAATACAGATTAGAGCAGTGCTGCATGATCCGGATCCTCGGGGGCCACCATCCTGCATGTTTTAGACGTTTCTCTGCCTCACCACACTACAGGTTGTCAACAGGCAAACTTGAATATGAAGATGAAAAAAATTAAGATCTCAAATTATGTGCTATTTTGGTGAGCTTTAAAAAAGCCTTAAAATGTAAAATTATAAAAGCTTA
>JARVGS010000789.1:23053108-23070566 GCA_031762315.1 Hypsolebias antenori | reverse complement strand
AAGGGCCTTGCTCAGGGGCCCAGAGTGGGGCGAATGAGGGTGGAGGCAGGTGTGGGTGTTTCACCTTTTTCCACCCAGACAAACGTTTTAACCCTCCAGCTGCCCTTGGGTCAAAATGATGTAACAGTCGTAACATTTAGTAACTAATGATGTTAACTGTCAACAGGTCAGTGAGAGGACTGGGTATAAAAGAAACTTTGAGAGGACGAAACCATCAGAAGTAAAGATGGGCACAGGTTCAACAGTATGTAAAAACTAGAAACAATTTCAGAATAAAGTTCCAGAATGAATTTCAGAATAAAGTTCCTGAATTAATCTCAGAATAAAGTTCCTGAATGAAGTTTTTAATCTCCATCATCTCCAGTTTATAATCCGATAAAGAGATTAGAATAATCTGCAGAAATTTGAGCCCAAAGGACGAGGCTTTCAGAGGCCACTACATTAAAACCAGGTCTGGTTCTGTTCTGGACCAAGGACAACTTCCACAGATCATTGTCTGTAAACACAGTTCATCCACAGATGCTGCTTAAAGCTCTATCAGACAAAGAAGAAGACAGATGTGAACACCATCCAGAAATGTTCCCGTCTGTTCTGGACCAGAGCTCATTTCAAATGGACTGAGGTGAAATCCAGAACTGTTCTGAGATCAGATGGGTCCAAATCTGACAACTCCCTGTCCTCAATGCTAAAGAGGGTAGGGATCATCCAGCCTATCAGCTCACAGTTCAAAAGCTTGCCTCTCTATTGATATGGGGGTGCATTGTTGCTTCTGGCATGGGGAGCACACACCTCTGGAAAGACTCCCAAACAGTCAAACTTTTTCAGAGTGAGTGAACTGAAACGATCTAATATTTACTTTAACTTTTACATGATTGACTTTAAAGTAGACAAAAAATATCTCCAAAAAAAATACTTTTTTTTTTTTTTTTTTAATTCAGACATGTTTAAGGATTCCTGTAGTGATCCTCGTTAGGATTTCTCACACGTCGCTGAAGAACTAAATTAAGACAAACAGCAGGTTTAGACATTCAGCTGCGAGGCCGAACCTCGACCTCTTTCAAGTTTTGTTTATTTATGGGATCGATTGCACGAGATGATTTATAATTCTGTTTCAACATAGTCTTTTTTCAAGGCAGGCTTCTTCTTGCATAAGTAACACCGACACAAGCTCGAACAAGCTGCAGAGAGGCATCGCAGACTGTAAAAATAAATAAAACAAGACGATCCTTGTTAACGGTTGGTTTCAGTCTGGAGGAGAGGAGGAGGTAAATCCAGCTGTTGCCTCACATCTGGGTTTAAAATGCTTTTAAAACTGATTGATTCCAGACGGGTAAACTTATCAAACTTTTTTTTTTTTTTTTAAGATAAAACCACAAAGAGCTCCTGTTTCCAACCCATGTTTCTGCCAAACCAGCAGCAAACAATCCAGCAACAAATGGTCTGTTGCAAGCAACTAATTGCTTCTTCTACGGTCGGCTGATGTGTGCGTTTGTGAAGCAAAGCTGTGTAGATTACACGTGATCTGCGAGGATTTCACAGCACTGGGGTCAGGGTTTATTATTGTTTTTGTTGTTTGTTTTTTTTTATCACAAATGTAGCAGCTCTTTGAATAAAAACATCCTGTAAATCAAAATCCTAATAACATTCAAACCGCAGCGAGTCAGCAGTAATAACGTCCTTCCAGGACAACAAACAAAGACTGTTGAGCACGGCAGTTAAGTACTCACGTTAGCAAGTGCCTGACATATTGTAGGCCTGCGCAACATTAAAAAAACAAGTGACTTTATTATCTGTCAAAGTTGTGATGACAACATATCAGTTGTGATAAAAGCACATCTTCTGCCATTAAAACCTTCACAGTCTGAATTCTTATGGGATATTGAAACATTTTGTATAGATTGTACATCCACTACACTGTGCAGCCCAAGAATGTACCGTGAGATAGACAAACAGATCAGTGCAGCTTCTGCAGTATTGTGGACTCTGTGCCGGTCCGTTGTGGTGAAAAGCAAGCTGAGCTGCAAAGAGAAGAAGCTCTCTGTTTATGAGTCAGTCTACATTCCCACCCTCACCTGTGGTCCTGAACTCTGGGTAGAGACTGGAAGAACCAGATCCTGGATCCAGGCAGTCTAAAATAGATTTCTCTGCTGAGCCAGAGCCAGCAGAGAAAGTTATGTACTCAAGCCAGCTGAGGTGGTTCAAATGGATAGATGGATGGATGGACGGATGGCTGGCTGGTTGGATGAAAGGAAGACTGGATGGATGGATGGTTATGGCAGTATGGATGGATGGCTGGTTGGTTGGATGGATGGACGGATGGCTGGTTGGCTGGATGGCAGTGTGGATGGATGAACAGATGGTTGGATGGACAGATTGATGGATGGATGGCAGTATGGTTGGATGGCCGGATGGTTGGATGCATGTATTGTGCAGCTAACAAGCATGAGCTTCTGCTCAGATTCAGAGGGTAGAAACACTAAAACCGCACCTGCGGGTCAAAACGACTCACAAGACAAGAACTCAGTCTTGGGGGTCACTATGACCCCAGGGCAGCAGGATGGTATGCTTACTTTGAGAATTTCTATGAAACCAGTGACGGTTCATGAAATATTTTTTTTAACAGACAAACCAACCCAGACCTAGGCAATTGCATGATCACCCACCTTTCCTGGTGGCAAGCAAAAATGAAAAGATCTACGTAAAAAAAAAAAATCAGGTAAAACTATTTAATCAAATATTTAGGAACTAAGCTGATATACCATGAAGCTGTGAAATATTTTACTCTAAAGAAAAACCTTCAGAGAAGCTAAATCCTCAGACAGACATGGTGATGTGAACAGGGACGTCCTCAGCAGCAGCCGGCAGCTTCTTCTACCTCGTTTTCCAATTAAAAAGAAAAAAGCTGCACCGGCTGCCAAACATTTGGCACGCTCAGCACCCTGTCAGACTTGCCAACATCACATGACCTTCAAACAGGATCTGTGAAGTCCACCCGCCCCCCCAACAAACAACAACCATCACCTCCCCCCTCCATTTTTCTTCCTCCATTTCACAACTTCTCCAAACGTAAATCCTGCTCGTCCTGGAACGACTCCCTCTTCTTTTCAGCGCTTGTGAAACCCTCTAATCGCTGTTTAATATGGTTTGGCCGGATGTAAATACCTTCGGACAAAGGCCTTAATCCGGCCCGGCCCGACAACCTCACACCGTTACAGGAGAGCCTGCCAGGAGGAGTGGGGGTCGGAGGAGGGTACGGATCGGCAGACATCAAGAAGATGAGGGGAAACAGAAGTGAGGAGGGAGAAAGTTTCTTCTCCGAGCTGAAGCCTCATTTATCAAACGAACGTCTACAATTTGAGAAAATTAATTTTCTGTGAAACTTCAGAGTCAGCGCTCAGATATAAACGACTTCCTGAAATTAAGCCTAAAGCTAAAAGTAGCAAAATGTTGTTCAAATTGAAAAGTAGCGAATTGCCAACTTAAAAAAGCAGCACGCTAATTAAGAGCCGAAGGTAGCACAGCGCTATCTAAAAGCTAAACATGGCAAATGGCTAGCTAAGACTTTAAAAGGCTTCATTCAATAAAAACAATATTTTACATTAAGTTACAGTTATTGAAACAGCATTAGCCTTAGTTGTGTTAGCAGTATTGGCATTAGCAATAGCATTAGTAATAATAGCATTAGCAGTAGTGGGCACAGTTCAGCTAATCCACTAATAATATAACTAACTTTATGCTTAGCGGATTAGCATTCCATTAACTTTGAAAACATTTAGCAGAATTAGCTCCTGCTAAATTTAAATCTGATAAATTCAAGTTAGTTAATTATTTTAAGGACAAATCTCTGCACTAAAAGCACTTGTGATTTACACAAGGTGATGCTATGCGGAGCTAAGTGAAGCAAAGCTAAGCACCACCCGGTGATGTCACCACACTTGGCAGTGCTTTCCCCCCTCACATCTACAGCAGTCTCTGACTCATGGTGTCAATTGACAGCCAGTAATGAAGATGACCCAAACCAGAACAGGAAAATAACATGAAAAACACATTTACACACTCAGAAACATCGTAAACAGTCAGAAACGCCGCACACATAATTTCGACCCAGCATGCTTTGCAATCCTCACACTGTCTCTGGGACGTGACTTTCTCACACATTTCACTCATCTTTACTTTTGTGCAAATTTGTTACTGAGAGAATATTGATGATGACGCACAGCAGCTTTGCAGTTAGTTTATAAAAGTAAATAACCACAAAGAAGATCATGAAAATGAGTCAATTCATTACAGTGACATGAGGGAGACATCCGACACACATTGAATGCATCACTCTGCTTCAGCACTGCACAGTTCTGCTGCACCTCTTTGGTTCTGATGGACCGGATTAATTTCTGAAAGCTCACCTCTGAACGAGACATGGATGCTTTACCTGTGATTTATGAACCTTTTAGAGTTGTGTTCATTGACAACGTTGTCACATTACAAAGAGTCTTGCAGAGTCAGCGATGGCAGTGATAAAAGTTAGCGTTTTAGCATTAGCAAATTAGCAGTTAGCGTAGTTAACTTTTTGGTTAGCTGTGCCCACCACTTAGCATTAGTTGCAATAGTAGCAGTAGGAGTAGCAGTAATAGCAGTAGTAGTCATAGTAATAATATTAGCAGTAGTAGTAATAGTATTAGTAATAGTAGCAGTAGTAGTATTAGTATTAATATTATTATTAGTAGTAGAATTAACAGCAGTAGAATGAACAGCAGTAGTATTAGTAGTAGTAGTAGTAGTAGCAGTGGTAGTCATAGTAATAGCAGTATTAGCAGTAGTAGTAATAGTAGTAATAGTATTAGTAGTAGTATTATCAGTAGTAGTATTAGTAGTAGTAGAATTAACAGCAGTAGTATGCTGAAGCAAAACAGATATTTTTAGGATTAGAAAAAAAATTCAGCATGTTTTATTAGATTATTTTGTAAGTAAAAGTAAAAATTTTCAAAAGTATAGAAATTACAAATACCAAACTTGACACCACCCAGCTCTTGAATGAGCTGAACGTTTTAATATGTGAACGGCTAACAGTAGTTAGACGTCAAACAACGTACGTAAAAAAATAAAGCCCAGTAAAAATCAACAGTGATCAAGCTGAATCAGGATCCAGAGAAATAACGACGGACTCTGCCACCAAACATCCGTGACCACTACCAGCTTCAGCCCCTCCTTCTCATCATCCACTGAGCATCCGCGTTGCAGCGGCTAATCGATTTAGCTCTGTTCACTGCTCACCATCCCTGCAGCCTCAGGAAAGTCGGGGTCTCCTCCTCAGTTAATTGTCATTCCACAGACGAACCGGCCCAGTTTCAATTCAACAGACGGGTGGAGGAAGCTCTCTGAGATGATATCATCTCAGCTCAACAACACGGAGGCTCCGGGTTTATTCAAGTCCCCAAAGAGAAACCAGAGACCCCAAATATTACCTGTTTAAGTAAACGATCTTAGCTAAAAACAGTAATTAAAACAACTTTAGTTATTAATTAATGATTAACACATTTATTATTTGTAATTACTTGTATATAAATTAGCTTTTAATGGATTTTGTATAATTTTCCTCTAAATATTCCAGCAAACATTTAGCATGCTCACAAGTTTAGGAATCCAAATGTTCGGCTCATTCGAAAAGCTACAGTTTGGTCTATTGGTTTGGGTCCTTTAAACGTTTAAAATTTTATTACAAGTTTTTCTTCTGGAAACTTAAATCAAGCTCTCTTCAAATTTTAAAAATAAAAATGAGTGCATTTTGTCTTAGCTACTGTTTTGCTGATTTTTGATATTGTTCAGCTGTTGTTAGCAATCCAACATTAGTTTACTAGTTTAATCAGTACGTTGCTGTTTGGCTGGTTTTAACTTTCGGCACCTTTTCTACTATTTTTAGCTGTCACATTATTGTGCAAATTTCAACAGTTTGCTACTTTTCTAATTTTAGCTTTCAACTACTGTTTAGCTAAATTTAACTTTTACCATCGGTTCTTCCGTTTAGCTTTTATTTTGCGGCTTTAGCTTTTAGATACCGTTTTGCAAAAGTTAGCCTTTGGCTAATCTTCCACAATTTTTAGCTTTCAGATTTAGAGCTAAGTTTAGCTTTTGTTTTGTTAAATTAATTTTTTATTGTTTTACAAAATTTAGCTTTGAGCTACTGTTCTATTGTTTTAAGATTTCAGCTAGTTTTCTGCCGGTTTTTTTTTTTTTTGCTTTCAGAAAATGTTTTGCTGGCTGTAGCTTTTAGTTACCGTTTAGAAAAATGTAGTCTTTAGATACCGTTTAGCTAGTACTGCTTCAGATGCCATTATCAGATTTTCTTTAGCTCTTACTTAATATTTAGCTGGTTTTAATGTTTAGCTACTGTTCTGTTAATTTTAGCTTTTTTGTGCTCATGTTTATCCTTTGGATAACATGTTGGATTACACTTTTGTTAATCTAATATAAGCGTTTAGTTTTTTCCTCATTTTAGCTTACTTTGATTATCCTAACACTTTAGTTGCTTCAGCAGGTTTTGGGGAAGTGTTTCGGCGCTCAGTGTCACTGACGTTTAGCAGAAAACGTTGATTTTGGTGTAAAACTCATCTGCGGACCATCACATAATATTTCATGACACACAGTGGGCCCACAAGCCCCCCTTTGGGTATCACTGGTCTGAAGTGATGGAAAACACCAACAGGAATCACCCAGTTGACCTTTGAACCCTGCCCTGACCTCCCAGGAGTCAGGGCAGGGGTCAAAGTTAGTTACTGCACCAACAAAAGGTGGGTGATCATGTAAATTCCTTTCCATGTTCATTTCTGTATATCTGTTAGCAAAATATCTCATGAACCAGTAGACACATTTAATGAAACCCTCAAAGTATTTACTGGGGGGAGGGATACTTTTCTGATTCAAAATGGCCGCCACTGCTAACCAGCATAAGCAAACATGTGAACAAATGGCTCTAACTGCGTCAGTTTTACAGAGAATGAGCTAAAATTTGGCGTGGTAGTAGCCGAGTCATCCTCATCATATACTCTGAGCACAAGCAGCTCCAACAGCAAGTCAACAGTTTCTTTCCTTCTTTGATGGAACCTGTTCTGATGAACCATAAACGACAGACAAGGGGATTTGTGTGAACCAACTGGACCCAGTTTTGGGTGGATTCATGGTTCCTGTCAGCTCAAAGCCTCTTTATCAGAGACCTCGATCCCTTCTGCTGATCTGGCTATCGTCGCTCCTCAGCTCTGACCTTCAGCTCCACTTCCGGAGACGTCTGAGGGTGGACGAAGCTCAGATAAAGGAGAACACAACAGATTCAGAAAGAACTTCTGACGTCCAGGGGTGTGTCCAGGCACCAAAAAATAAAGAAAAATAATTTGAAATTCTGTGATTCTGTTGTAAAATAGTGACAAGTTTGACAAAATGAGCCTTAATGATTTACCTCATATTCTTATTTTTTCAGGTAAAATTTCTGATTCTACGATGTTCCAGAACAGAACATCTGGAGTTCCACAAGGTCCAGTTTTAATTTGATTAAATGTGCCGCAAACTGTCCTTACATTGGGCTTTTTGTCCTTTACCCTTAAAAAGTCAATCTTTACATCTTCAATTTGAACAAAACGTTTACTAGAAACAAGGTAAGTTTAAACGTTTAATTGGAGGAGTAGAAGTGTCAGCTGGATGTGGAGCTTCAAACAGAAGCTCAGACCCCAGGATCTGCTCAGTGAGGCAAACCAAGATGGATGAGGAACCAGCTGAGCGAGAACGAAGACAAATAATTATTCTGTTCTGAGGAGAAGGCGAGGAAGAAGAAGAGACGAAGACGAGAGGAAGAGGAGGAGGAGAAAGGTCCTTCGGCGTTTATCATCATCAGCCAACACGACCAGAACCATGTTTAGTTTTAACTAAACTGAAACTGAAGGAAGAAATAGAAACTGAACGTAAACAGGAAGTGAGGTCATTTCCAAAAGTCTAAAAATCTGATGTATTGAACGACGTCACAGATTGATGATCCCTTAAGATGAAAAACAACAACTCTCCCCAAACTCAAAAAGTCTTTGAAGACTCAGAAATATGTTTTTAATTTCAAAAGTTTATTTTTTACACGCTGTTATTTATTCCTCACACCCTGAATAAGTCCTCCCACCTGACAGGAAGCAAGCAGTCTGCAGCCCAGAACAAGATGAGAACTAGATTAGGATTAGATCAGGACTAGGCCAGGATTAGGCCAAGAAGAGACCAGGATTAGGCCAGAGGTACACTAGGACTAGGCAAGGATTAGACCAGAAATAGACTGGATTAGACCAGGACTAGACTAAGATTAGATCAAGGCTAGGCTAGGATTAGACTAGGACTAAGCCAGGCTTAGACCAAGACTAGGCCAGAGCTAGACCAGAGCTACACCAGGACTAGGCCAGGATTAGACCAAGACTAAATTAGGATTAAACCAGGACTACGTCAGGATTAGAACAAGACTAGGCCAGGATTAGATCAATACTAAACTAGAATTAAGAAAGGGCTAGGCAATGATTAGACCAAGACTAGGCTAGAATTAGACCAGGACTAGGCCAGGATTAGACCAGGGCTAGGCCTGCACTAGATCAGAGCTACACCAGGACTAGGCCAGGATTAGACTAAGAATAGACCAGAATTAGACCAGGGCTAGGAAAGAGCTAGACCAGAGCCACACCAGGACTAGGCCAGGATTAGGGTTAGTCTGAACCTAAACCCTGATCCAGAACCTAACGCCAGTCACAGAACCTAACTTCAGACGCTGGACCTAACCCTGATTGATCCCTACGAGGAACAGACTGGGTATGGACCATGAGTCCAGACAAAGTAGGTTATTTTAGACAAAAAAAAAAAAAAGATCCAAATGAAACAAAACCAAACATTCATAAACATTTTGGCTCCACCTCTCTTGGAGAACAATGTGTTTATCAGGAATAATCATTGTTAGTGAGTGGTTTTGTAAATGGTTTAATTGGACTTTAATTTTCCTCAGAGCATCAAAACAGCAGCTTTCTTTCATTCTTATGGTTTTTGATGATTATATGAAAACAAAATAAAAATATTTAAGTGTTTTCTTTGGCTGAGTCGCGGTTCGCCCGCCATGTTTCTTCACCCATATCAAATCCTGTGGTCTGAGGTAAAAACATTTGACAGTTTTCTGACACTCAAGGTGAAACCTACTGGTACTTCTGTTCACTATTCAAACTATTTGTAATTAAAAACCTGATGTGTGTCAGCCCGCGGGTTCAGAACCACAGCTGGGTGTGTCGGACCCGAACCGATGTCAGCACACGCCTCAGAGACGTTACGATCAAAACAAACAGCTACCAAAGAGCCTAAATGTGAAAAGACAGTCCTGTTTGTGCATCTGTCTGTTAGCAAAATATCTCTGGAACCATTGTATGGTTTTATAAAACTCTCAAAGTAACAACTGAACAAATATTTAAAACTTAACTTCTAGTCTAAACCAGATTCAAGATGGCTGCCACAGCTTAGTAAACACAAAAAAGGCTACAACATTGCGAGCTAAAACTTGCGGCCATGAGCACATTGATTTTTATGGTTTCTATTGTGCTAAGAATTGTTTGTGGCAAGTGATAAAACGTAATTAAAAATTGTACATCTTTACAATTTTCACTTAGAGACGTCTCATTGTTGTCCCAGTGCAGTGCATTCTGGGTGACATCAATTGCAGTGGAGACTAAAACACAAGGTGACAAGGCTAAAAGGCATAATATTTGACGAGAAAATTAAATTTTGCATTATTCCTTAGGCACAATGCATCAGTTTAAACAATCAAACATGATCAACTTGTGATGTTTAGTATGTTAGCTCTGGAGCTAATGCCATATATATTTTCTCTAGAGCTAACACAATTAGTTTTGAAGCTAAAGCCATAAAAAAAATTAGCTCTGGAGCTAAAACCTTAAATAATTAGCTCTGGAGCTAACACCATAACTATTAGCTCTGGAGCTAACACCATAAGTATTAGCTCTGGAGCTAACACCATAAGTATTTGCTTTGGAGCTAACGCGATTAGTGCTGGAGCTAAAACCATTTATAATAGTTCTGGAGTTGACGTGAAACCTTAAAGTTAAATCAGTCCCTCCTCCATCGACTGGGCAGCACCAGACTGCTGTCACACGTGTGTGCTCGTGGGGATTAACATGTGGATGTGTGTTAAGGGTTGTTTTGTATTAATCTGTGATCTGGTTGTAACAAAGTTTGGCTTTACATCCACTCCAGAACCCACGACTCCAATCAGGACAAGCAGCAGATGGTGGATGGATGATATAAAGTTCTCATTTATCTGAGGACATGTTCTGATGGTTGTGGCGAGCAGCTCGTGATGACGGACAGCGGAGCTCTCTGCAGCATCATCTCTCTCGACAGCAGCTCCTCTGTCCGACTTGCTCCTCTTCATTGACCAGTCTTCATCATTTTCAGCTGAAGGTCGACTCATTTCTACATTTTTCTCTCTTGTCCAAATCAAAGGGCTGAATGTTGGATAATGTCCAAAACTAACCTTCAAGCTGGAGGGAGCTCACACCGGAGCAACCTCATGCGACTTAAATTTTTAAATATTATAAAAACTAAATAACACTGTTCATCAAATAATGTTTATAGTTCCAACTAGTTGGAGAAATATTAAGACTTTTTGGTAAATTTGACTTGAGTCAAGTGAAATCAACGCTGATGCAATAAAAAGATTTTCTTTTAAATAACCATTTTCCCGGTGGTTCAGATCAAAGCGTTTGCTGCATGATGCAAATTATTTTTATTACGTAGCGTCGACACTCAGGCCCGTGCGAACGTCTTCAAACAGGAGTCGTGTTTCGTTCAGATCCAGAAGCGTGTCTTAAGTGTCTGTCGGACCCCCTGCAGGACAGACGGAGGACAGAGCTGCCATTGTTCAACAGATCGGTGATTTCTGCAGCTCTCACAGCTGCCAACAGATTTACTGATAATGATGTTGTGGAAACACCTTTGACAAGGAAGTTCTGCAGGAGGGGGGGACTCTAAGGAACAGAACCGGTTTAAGACGAGATTTTTGTACACGTCTGCAGCGTCGTCTCCACTCAGACTCAGTCCTCCAAAGGACAATTAAAGAGTCGAGACGTGGGGACGTGCACGAGACGTAAACTATCAACAGGCTGCAGGGAAAATGTGTTAAAGGAAGCCAGACCCACTTTAAACCTGAAGCTTAGTGGGTCAGTCATTTTAATGAAAATACTTGGATCTCTGAGCAATTACTTTATGTATTTATGTTACAACTGTGGCAGTGTGGGTTATGCATGAGCAGTCAGTATCCTACCTGCAGTAGGTCGCTTGAGTCACTTCTATGTTGTTACCTCTTAATCAGACTGTCAAACTGTGCAGACTGTCTAACAGTTTGATAAATATTATTCAAAATAACGCTGTGGATCTATGACTGACAGCAGATCTGAGCTCACAGCTGAAGGTCCAATGGCTCAAAAACGATCAGAAGCAATATAAACGAAAAAAACACAGAACAGCGTCCTGTAATCCAAGATAATCCCTCAAATCCTGACTAATCTGATTGTTTAATTAGGAACGATTATAAAGAACAGTTCATTAAAACTTTTAGTTCAAACAAATAAAAGTTAGTGGTTTGATTATCATTAATCAGCTGCAGCTGAGAGGACTTATAAAAAACTTTTCGGGTCGTCCACCTAGCTGCCTGTTAAACCGTGATAGCTCCATTATGGCAGAAACACTCCATCGTGATAAACATGGTAAATATATGCCGAGGTAGAAGCTTAGTCAACCAGGACATGCAAGATAAAATGAATTGATGAATCTAAGCAAAAACAAATGGAATTTTATTTTGTAGGGGACTAACAGAATAGAAGTCCTATTCTTGTGTTTAAAAATAAAAAGATGGTAAACGTAATTTTGGGACAGTTTCACATTTTCTCACGTTAAAAACACGCTGAACTGAAAACCTAAAATAAATAAATAAATAAAATAGAAGGAAAAACAAACAGCCCTATCCATGTTTTATTGTATTTGCATCATGTGGGACAAAAAAGGGCGGAGCCGGAAGCTCGGTCCTACCTGGGGGTTCGGCGGTGGACAGGCTGGCTGCAGAGATGCAGACAGGCAGGAGGACGAGGAGCCGAAGCAAGTGCCACAGAGCCGTCATCCCGCCCGTCCTCCTGGACGAGGGACGCAGAGCAGCGAGGCCCGACTCAGACACCATCCTCCGTCCACATGCTGCCCAGGAAGACGAGGTCCAACAGCTCACAGCAGCACACCTGAAAGACACGAGGACGAATCGAGGCGTTTAGCCAAACGAGAACCAAAACTTTAGATGTCCTTTGAGAAAATAAATAAATAAAAACAGAAACAAACACTCTTTAAAGCAGACGTAGGAAACATATGGCCCGAGGGCCAAATGTGGCCTTTGGACAATCGTCACTCGGCCCGATATCTTTAACAGAAACAGGAACTACTGAATACATTGATGAAAACCTGTTATGTATTTATTTATTGTTATGTTTGAAGAACCAAACTAAGATTTAAAGATTTGAAAAATATAACTTGCGTCTTTATTTTTTGCGTATTCAAACTAACAGATCTTTCATCATACGAACCAGTTTACAGAAAATCTGTCTTATATTCCTGAAGTGTTTGGGAGACATTTCTTTTTTTAATCAGACAAGCTAACAATGCTACAAGAAGCCGAACAAAAAGTCTTCCACATTATCAGTCTTCTCGAAATTTTTTTTTTTTTTTTTTTCCTATTCTTCATGATTCAAAGCTTTACGTATCCTCATCTGGATGTCTGGGGTAAAAATCTGTTCCCTGCCTCTGCCTTAAAGGAATGCATTTCACCTGCCACCTCACAGTACGTGCTCAGGAGGACTCTCAGCTACTACCACACCAGATTTAAGCTCATTATTTGTTAAGCTAACCCAGTTTGAGACGTCTTTGTGTCGGCCATCTTGAATCAAACTGATTACTGAGCTCAGTCATTACTCTCTGGTAGTTTTCTTCAATGGGTTCATGAGATATTTTGCTAACAGACAAAGATAGTTGAGCATCAGTGCCACCAGTGAATGCTGCAGCAGCAGGATTAATTAAGTTTTTGTTTTTTAACTCATCGGTCATTTGTTTTATGCTTCATCCGTCAAACCTCCTGCTCCTGTTCAGGATGAGCAGGAGCACGACTTCGGCTGCTGCACGAAGATGATGAGCTTCAGAAAAGTAAAAATGTGCGCAGTCTTTCAGAACACTCGGTAATAGCTGTGAAAAACCCACGAGGCGAAACAATGAGGAAGAGCCTGCTCAGCCCAAACTGAGGCTCATCAGCCGAAGCCACTTGGTGTTCTGATCTGAACATTGGAGTGCTCCTTTCACGTTCTGCAGGAAGTTCTCCTCCGTGAGCTCACCGTGACACCTGCATGTTGCTGCTGCAGGTTTCTACAAGAACCTGAAACGCTTCAGACACTAACCTGTTTTCACAAAAATGCACAGCTAAAACAGCTAAACGATAAAAGAAACATGATGCTGAGTGCTGAATGACCGAAAGGAAGCAGGACATCAGCTAAAAACTAAAAACAAAAGTGGCTAAAGAATAGCAGCAATACAACAGTAGCTAAAATTAGCAGAACAGTAGCTAAAATTAGCTCAGCAAATGCTAAAATTAACAAAACAGACACTAAAGCTGAAATTAGAACAGTAAGAAAATTTCATAAAACCCATGCTGCTATTAAAAAAAAGAGTTGAAATTAGTAAAAACAGTTCCTAAGAGTACTAAAAACAAAGCGGCTAAAATTACAAACCAAATTCTAAAGCTAAAATTAGCCAAATATAAGCTAAAATTTGCAAAATGTGTGAAAATTAGCTAAGTTAGTTTAAAACAAGCTAAAATAAGTTAAGCAGATTAGAATAAAATTTGCACAACATATGATACTATTAGCTGAATTGATGTTAAAATAATTAAACCAGACGCTAAGGATACTATTAAAAATAAATAAACAAATAAATAGATAAATAAATAAATAAATAAATATACAGTAGTAGTTAAAATGAGAACTAAGTCAAAAATTGCAAAACCTTTACAAAGCTAAATTTGTGTAGCCAGTGGCTTGAACTAGCCAAAGAATTGCCAAATAATGATAGAAGAGGGTCAAGATAATAGATGGATAGTAGTTAAAATGAGCAGAACAGTAGCTAAACATCAGATAAAGTGGTGCAAAAGCTAAAATAGTGAAAGTTAAGAGTTGGACTCCTCTCTCACAGCTCGCCTCCTCAGATGGTCCAGATCTCCCCCGCCTGAAGACGGTGTCTGAGTGGGACACACGAAGGTTAAAACTGTTCTGATAGAGACCAACATCCAACATGATCCAGTCGCTCTTCCCTTTCCTCGGCTGCCATTACATCCTCAGCTAAAAACATTTAATCCCCCTTTCCCTCCAAATGACAGTAAACCAGGCCCTGCTGCTGATCCTGCAGACCCTGTGAGGAGCATGTGACCCGACTGATGCTCAATAAAGGAGAACCAGGAGGACAGGTTTAACTTAAAGCCCCCTTTAAAAGCTCAACTTCGCTTATCACATGCTGAAGCTAAAAGTAGTCAAACAGTAACTGAAATTTGTAAAACTGTTGCTAAAAGTAACAAAACAGACACTAAATAAGCACAAAAAATACCCTGATGCATGCTCAATAATCCAGGTAGAAAAATCTAAAAAAGCTAAGTCTGGTCCTCTGTACATTCAAAAATGTTTTTTTTTTCTTTGTTTTGTTTTTTTGAATGTCCAGAGGACCAGACTTAGCTTTTTTAGACACAAAAAACCCCACTACCATTTGCTTAAATTAAAGCTGAAATTGACAAAAACAGTTGCTAATTACACAAGTAGCTAAACGCAGTATCTGAATTTATTTAAATTACTTTAACTAAAATATGTAAACTACAAACTATAGCCATGTGCTAAATTTTGCCAAACAGTACCTAAAGATCGCTAATTACATGACAATCTGGTGTTATTACTCTCTGGGAGATTTCTTTGGCGGGTTCATGAGATATTTTGCTAACAGAAAAAGGTAGTTCAGCATCAATGTCACCAGCGAATGCTACAGCAACAGGATTAATGAATTTTATTTTCTTTATCTATCAATCGTTTGTTTTCCCGTCAAACCTCCTGCTCCTTGTTCAGCAGTTTTATCTTGCTCCTCAACATATGCAAAGGATAAAAGTAGCAAAACTGTAAGCAAAATAAGCAAAACCATAGCAAAAAGTAGCTAAATAAATGCTACAATTAGCAGAAAATTTGAGCCGATAAAACACACAAGTTAGGAGGTAAACAAATCCTTCAATGAGCAAAACATGAGCTTAAAATATCCAAGTATAAGATATAACGTAATTACCAATACAGTATGTGCTAAAACTAGCACTAAAAATTGTGAAACAGATGCTAAAAATAAAATAGGCAAAACAGAAAAAAAAGGTAAAAACTGCAGCTAAAATAAGCTGGCCAGATGCTTGAATTGAAATTAGCAGAACAGTTGGAAAACATGAATGAAACAGATACTACCTTTAGCAAAAATTGAGCTAATATTAGCAAAACAGGTGCTACTGATGGCAACAACAGAGCTACAATTTGCCAAACTGCTTGCTCAACATCTAACAAAAAGGTCAGGTCTTCTGGACAGATTCTTCTTCTTAAAGAACTAGTTGAAGCTCTTGGTTCTGCCCCGGAGCTTTATGATCAAATAGTTCTGCCTGATTGAAGCTCATGTTTTATTCACAGCTTTGGCTCTGGTTCTGCTTCATGATGAAACTAAATAATAAAATTTAAAAAAGACTTCTGAACCTGTGAACTTCTGTTTGAATTTACTGAGGTCTGATGGTGGAATCAAATGTTTACAAAGGGTTGTTTTTGTTTGGGTCAGAACTGTTTGTTCTTTGTTAATTTAAAATATATTTTGGGATTTTAAAACTGATGACTTCAACGCTCTCGTACATTCAGCTAAACATCTCCACGACCCCACACCAGTTGGGTCAGCCACAGTCGGTACAGTTTCCTACTTTTTTCTGACGTGACCCAAAGAAGAGCATGGTTCTTGTCTCAACACATCAGACAGAACTGGACTCTGAAACCTGACCCACTCCGGTGTAGAATCCTGTAAATCTTTACTTTTGTTTGAAGAACATTATCAAAATGAACATCTCCATCCAGAACCAGGTGCTGGAACTCCCCATTCAAGATAAGACTTTTCTGATACAAGACATAAATTGAACCCTCCTGTTGCCCTTGGGTCAAGAAGACCCCGCAGGCTTAAAACAGAGGCTCCTGTTGACCTGAGGGCAGCAGCAGGGTTAAGGAGCCTGTCTGGTAAACACTCTCAGGCAGGTTTGAAAAACAAAGTGCGTCAAAGTGCCGTGACTCTGCGGTACCGAACCGTGCGTTTGGTTCTGAACATCCTGACACCGGCAGGTGAGTCTTCAATTTAATGGTACTAAAACAGGTAAAACTCTTTGCAGGTACGAAACGTTAATTTTTATCTAATTTACATTGTCGCATTTTTCAGTTTTAAGACGTAAAACTTTGTGGAGGTGTTGGCGCCGAAATAAACAAACAGAAAAAATTTTCAAACAAAACAAAAAGCAGCAACAACAAACGTGAACTACGGAATAACCACCAGCAGAACTGGACACAGCACAACCAAAACTGAGCTGCTACAGACAGGGAGCAGGAACACCTGGCAGGTGAAAGTGGGCGGAGCTAAAGGAGCAGAGACTGATGGAGAAACAAGCAAGAAAGACTCAGATCCTGACAAACAGAACCACTTTAGGATCGGAGCTGCTCGATATTAAACAAACTGCGATGTGCGATTTTTATCAACATTGCGATAAACCCCCCACCCCACCTGCTTTTTTTTCTTCTCACCATCATCTACAGCAGGTGTGGACCTCAGTCCCGAGTGCCGGACTGACCCCATGTCCTGTTCTCCACAGAACATGTACACATGAATCCAACAGATCTGATTTATTGATCACTCTTGTACGATAATATGCATTTATCAATATATTGTTGAGCCGGTTTCACACCTGCAGCCCCAGCCTCACCCGCTGCTCTGAACCAGTTCTCACTCAGGGTCTCGCGCCTGAAGATGGGATGCTGAGTCCTGAGGAGGAGAGGAACTCCTTCAAGCAGAGGTGAAGAAAACTTCAGCCCCCCTCACAGGGAGGAGCGGCTCGCGCGCAGCCCGGGAAGACGTCACCGCTGCAGCCAGGAGGCTCCATCAATCAGGGATGGTTTGGTTTTTATTTTAAAATATATATCTGACAATAATAAGGGCTTTCCTTTCAAACCGCACCTCCCCCCCACCCCCCAATCTGGAAATCAAAACATTGTTTTTTCGAGGGAATAAAAATTAATTGCCATCAAACTGAATCTACTGGAATTTAACA
>JARVGS010000789.1:23039357-23052679 GCA_031762315.1 Hypsolebias antenori | reverse complement strand
GGGGGGGGGGGGATCACTGAGAACCCGGCGCGCCCGCATCCACAAGAAAGTGGAGCAGTTTTAGCACAGTAACAGTTCTTACCTGAAACCTTCCAGAAAATCCAAGTCATCCAGAACCAGTACAATCCACAAAACCGGTTTAAATCCTTCAGTCTGAACGCTTCAAATCGGAAAGCACAAACTCCTCTTTCTCCTGCTCTGCGCTGTTTAATGGTCCAGGGGGTCCGGTGGTCCCGGGCTGGCCGCGGATCTCCTCCTCCTCTCCGGCGCGGAGCCTCCTGTCTAAAGGGTGAGGCGGCTCCTGCTGGCAGCTCCGCTCCGCTCCGTCTCCCGGGGAGTGTGAAGGAGTCTGAAGAGGAGCCGCCGCCGTGAAGCCGACCTGCTTCAAGACGCGCGAGACGCTTCCGGAAGGCGGACTTTCAAAATAAAAGTTCAGCTCCGCAGGAGCTTCGATTATTGCCTATGGATCACACTCCTGTTGTCCGCTGACTGCTCTTCATCACCCGTCGCTACCCCGGAAGGGCGATCATGTACTGTAGTTGCAAATATCCTTGTACTAAAATATATCATGAATCGCTGCAAGAAATTTAATAAAACTTTCAGGAAGTTATCAAGTTCAAGCAGGTTTTATTGTCATTCGCATCACATGTGGCACATGAGGTGGAACAATAGTGTGCACTGGGTCACAGCTAAATCCAAAAATAGCAAAAATATAAACTGTAAAAATAAACAGTAATAAGGATCTAAGATATAAACTAAGTAAATGCTAAACGCTAATAGTACAAAAGTGACAGGATGCACATCTACAAGTAACTGGGTTTTCAAGATGGCCACCAGAGCTAATGCAGCTTGGCAAACATAAAAACAGCTGCAGCTCAGATTGTCAGACGTTGAGCTACAGTTTGGTGTGGTGATGGATGAGAGTCATTCTCAACACATCCTTTGAGTGCTCCTCGTTTCAGCTTAAAACTTTGGCACAGAGTGTTGGAGTCAACTTGCTTGTCTGTTAGCAAAATATCTCAAACAACTGGACGGATTTTAGTGAAACTCTCAGGAAGTAAGTTTTGGATGTTCATCTACAGCTCCTGAACTTTTGGGGTTACATCTTAAATCATTAAGATGTCCGCCGCAGTCAATTGTCTTTAATGGTGGCAACTCTGTCAGTTTTGCAGATATCGAGCTAAAATTTGGTGTGGTAGTAGCTGCGGATCATGCACAACAAGTGCTTCGAGCTTTAGTTTATTGAACAAGGCTAACTTTTATGACAAGGGATAAGAAAATTACAAGAAATGAACCCAATGTTGGTTTATTTTGGTTTAATCGAGTCAAGCTAATTTTCAAGACTTTCTTTTGGATCAGTAATCAAGGTGACAGAGAATCACCATAAGAACGTAAATTCAAACCCAAACTCAGTGCATCACACTCATCCTCACTTCCTGCTGGTGTTTTATTAACTCTTTTGGCAACTAGCTAACACTCCAAACACAAAACTTTGTAAACGAGACCCAAAGTCCTGTTTCATGGGCCTCGTCGTGCGGCCTTCAGGCTGATTACTGCCATCAACACGTGGCCGACGGCTTTAAAACACCAAACTAATTACTGACACCCCATAAAAGTGAGTTTGGACAACATAAACCAGAGTGTGCCGCTGTGTCCAGGGGGCCACTCCACATGATCTGTCAACACGTCATAAATAAAGACAATCATCTCCACAGCAGGTCCATGACAGAAACCCAAACGCAGCACTCCCCAGTCCACCAGGAACTGTTTCAGAACATTGAATCAACGTTTTGCCAAGTGGTTCAATTAAAAGAAAATGTCTGACGTATTTCTGTAAACCTTTAATTTGTGAGAAAGTAAACGAGAAAACATGAAAAGAATAATTTGTTTATTTTACAAAAATATTTTAAAATATCCAACAAATTTGTTGGTTCCCTTCAACAATCTATGTTTGCATTGTAGCAAAGTTTTTGTCCTTAGCTTGTATCGCAGGTGCTTTTCATCACTGAGCTTCTTTTAAGGGAACTTTTGAGCCAATCATCAATTTCTTTGTGTTCAGCTCAACCAACGTGGACCACAGAAAAGTGGAACTGTCCGAGAAGCTCAGGAAGAAGTTTAGAGATGTTCAGGGTAAAGGTAAAGCTGCTTCGTGTTCCTCTGACAGCAGCCAACAAGATTTTCGAAACACAGAAGGTTCACGAGAATGGAGCCAACCCAAGGACGTGGATGCAAGATGAAATGCGAGCCCAGGTTGATCAGACTGACACAAGCTGAACTCCAAAAACAATGTGCGCCATTTTCTGGTTTGTTTTTCGTTTTGTTTAATATTGATGAGAAAAGGAGGCTCCACTTTCAACAGACTGGTTTTCACATAAATACATAACGACAAACTAAAACTGGGTTTATTTCGGTCACATCAGCTCTGTGTTCACAGCAGGTGAACTGTGAGTCCTGTTCTCGAATGATGATGGTATGGAGCAGGAGATCAGGGCTTCTTCCTCAGTAATGAGGGCGTTGCTCCAGTCCATCTTAGGCAAAGCTCTTGATTTATCAGTCTGTGCTCCAGCCCTCAACTGTAGTCATGAGGTGTGAATCAGGACTGAAAGAATGAGATCCTGGACACAAGGAGCTGAAATAAGCTGGAGCTTTTCTGGACACAAAGATTTCTCTTTGTCTGGTTTGAGACCACCATGAGGTCCCCGCAGGAGGAGCTGGAGAGTGAGATATCGGGGTTTCTGTCCGCAACTTGTTGATCCATGACCCAACTGCAGAAAAGTGTTGGAAGATGGATGGAAATTATGCTTTAAACAAAAAAGATTGAAACATAAAGGCTCAGTTTTGTTTTGCGGCTGCTTTGCTGCATCTAGCACGGGGAAACGATCAAGGCATTCTGGAAAGGTTCATCCTGCGCTGCTCATCCTTCAACAGGACAATGACTCCAAACATGTGATTCTTAAATGGGCCCAGATGTTAAATGTAACGATTGTCGATGGAAAGATCTATGTGGCAACACCACCCTTCAAACCTGAGGCATCCGGACCAGGACCAGGGGTCCAAACTCGTGGACAAAAACAGACATCTCATTGTGAGGCAGAGCTCTCTGGTTTTTGGTGATTTCAGCAAAAACATTAAATTAAGGCTTTTCTGTTTTAGTTTGTGTCCGCTTCATTTGAAAAATCATGAAATGACAATTTAAATACAAACACCTCATTGCATCATGGGAAGTCCCAACAAAGGTTGAGCTTTTAACAGAGTACAGTGAGGGACGGTGGTGGTGGTGGTGGGGGGGGGGGCCTTGGGAACAAAAGCTCGGCGGTCAGGAGGAGAGGTCATACAAGATGGTGAGAAGACCCAGTCAGACAGCTCGAGTACTGATGAGCAAACTGACCAAATGACCCCTTCACACACACAAAACCCTCCGACAACACACCCCTCCCCTCCACCTACATTCCTCTCCCACCCAAACCCCCCTGAGAAGGGATCAGCCGGAGATGAAAGGTGAAGCCTTTTCATTTAAAACTAAGTTAAAAATTAAACAAGAGGAGAAGCCAGGAGGTTTAATTTCATTATACAAGATGGAAAAAAACGAAAATGTCCATGGAAAAAACATGAAAGCTTCAATAAACGGCTCTGAGCTTGGCCCGCTCTTATCGGAGGTGTCCGCAGATAACCCCGAGGAGCTGCGAACGTGGAGCGATGAGCCGACCGATCGACCCGAGGAGCAGACGAGATAACCGCTGACAAAGAGACAAAGATGGAGCTGATTACTGAGGGAACTTTGGCCTCAGCTGGAGGGTTCTGTCTGACAAACATGTTGACGTGTTTCAGCCGTTTGCATCAGGACAGAGAAAAATCTCATTTTCTGCTCTGTGAAGAAAAAAAATCTTTATACAGTATAGCTATATCTATATCTATATCGAGATATATAAATATATAAATATATATATATATATATATATGTATGGGCATTTTTCATTACATGTATTGGGTTATTCTTATTATTAAATACTCCATCCCAGAAGCTTCAAAACGATTCGTTTAAATTGGGTAATTTATCCCCTGACAACGAGCTATTGTTTATGAGTTTGTTTGTTGGTTGTTTATTGTAGGTAATGATGTCATTGGTAATTACAATACAGTAGTCTATTTTAAGGTCAAGTTGGAGTTTTTTTCCTATTATCTTTTAAGTTAAACACTTCCATGTAACATTCTAGCAATTTCAATTTAAGTTTACTGACTTGTTTTTAGCATGTGCGTCACAATCCTGAAGAGTTACCGTCGCTGGTTGATGACATCATTGATGCCACAGCCAGCTGTGGCAGAACAGAGTGAGGTTACACTCGTGATAGCAGTGAAAATGGAAGCTTTGGGACTTTGAGAAATGTGGAGAAATGTCGGAACACATCGTGAGCTGAATGGATATTCAACTGGACCTGAACCTGGACCTCAGGAATCAGAAAGACCTATTGTCAGATGTGGATTCTGATGAAGTAGTTCTCCATGACTGAGCACAACGACTGGGTTGACAGCAATGAACGGTGAAAAACGATTTGCCCCAAGTCTTTGTCAGTCAATTGTAGAATTTGGCAATTTAGCCAAATTCTATAAATAAATTCTATTCTATAAATTTAGCTGCTCATTAACTAGAATTTATACGATGAGATTATAAAGGCTAATGCTTTGTGTAAAATAATGTTCACACAGCTTATGTGAGGATGAGCTGAAAGCTTCTTCTCCAAGTTCTCTCTTTATACATTTACCTAGACAATAGGTCATCTTACACTTTGGGATGTAATTTTCAAACTTTCAAAGGTCTACATATCTCGTCTTTGGGGAAGGTGACAATGAAACACCGTTCATTGTTTTAAATCAGTTTTCACAATAACTGCAACCCACCACACCATTTGTGGCTCTATGAGTGCTTCACTTCGCTTTCAAACTCCAGGTTATACAGTAACTAAACGAAGCACACACGTCACTGTCTTTGTGCCATGAAACTGTAACAAATCATTGCACTGTTTGCAAAAATGTTTACGGAGGTTAAAAAAGGACTTCTGAGTGTCTCAGGAGCATATCATTAGCCTCTTTTTTCTCTCCCATCCCAAACTGAGCCACACATAAGAGCTCTGATCAGGAGTCATAAAAAATGTTGAAGATGGATGCTCCGGTGCTCCATCTTTTACCAAAGTGCATCACAGATACAGATTTCCTTCAAATTCCAGGAAACTGCAGGAACTTGTTCTTTGTCAAACTTCACGCAGGTCTGAAGGATTTCCTTTCAAGTAAATGAAGGAAAAAAATGAGAAAATAAAAGTGCATGCTGCAAAAAGGCAGATGAATGGGTCTTTTCTGCCCGCCCCGAGTCCAAAGGCTATTTTTAACCTAATATTTTATTCATAACCCCTCCCTTGGCTGCAGACATCAAAAAGCTGCTGCTGCAACCAGTTCAGGAGACAACTGGTTTCACAGATCAGGAGTTAAAGGTGATGAAATCATGTTCTGTTTCTTTATGCGTGCAGTAAAATTGGTTAAGATTGAACCAAATATAAAACATTCCATAACGTTGCTGTGCAGTGGTGGTGGTGCTGTTTTTTTTTTTTTTTCCAGCTGCAGCTTTTTCACATCAGGGGGGAAGCGTCGCCTTCATCTGACACGACTGATGGATCCTCGCTCGGCTCCGGCTGCATGAGGCCGTTTTAATGACTGTGTGGGAGGCAGAACTCTGAACTCATTCTGCCCAAACAGAACCACGGGCTGGGTTTGGCCCACCGGATCACAGGAACGTACGAAGTCAGGGAGGCACAGGTAGAGGAGGGAGTCACGGCGCCGGTCCGACCTGTTCTCACAGCACAAGGAGTGCCGGGTGACTAACTAAGCCTGATGTGATTCACAGACTGTTAGACTAGATTACAGCTCAGCTGCGGTTACAAATACAAGATATTTATAAAACAATGTGTCTGTTAGCAAAATATCTCATCAACCACTGGACCAGTTTTAGTGACATTTGGAGCAAACACAGTTCAAGTCAGTGGCCACAGACTGACTCAAGAAAACCCATACATGGTCTTTATTAACACCCTGTGTCCCTGCAGCCAGCTTCTGGTGCCAGGAATCAACACTGTGACGGACCTCCTCAGAAGTGGTGGGCCCATGTGGAGGTGGCATCCTGTCTCTCTTTTGGGTTTGGTCGCAGGAGCCAAGACTCAACCAGCAGGTGCCCACCCTGCCCACTGGCCTGGATCCAGGATGGTTGCCCAGTTTTCCTTTACCTGGCGAGGCTTCCTGAAGCATATTCAGTTTTGACTCGCTCTTGTTCTCAAGCCTCCCTTGAGACCCATTTTCCATGGGAGACCCTAACAGGGGCTGATGTCCCAGACAACAGAGTCCCCAGAATCATGGGGGTGTTCAAATCCCTCCACCACATCAAATCCCTCCCCCACATCAAGGTGGCGATTCTGTGGAACAGTCAGTTGAGGTGGTTTGAGGTCCAGGTTAGGATGTCTCCAGATTTTCCAGGCATGTACCAAAGGGAAGAAACCTGGAGCAGACCCGGAACACTCTGGAAGGACTATATCCTCTCTGATCCACCTTGGGGTCCCCGAGGAAAAACCTGAGAGTCACTGGGGAGTGGGAGGTCTGGGTTTCTGTCCTGCCTCTGTGATCCAACCACAGATAAGAGAAAGATGAAGGTGGTCTTAGTAGAAATCTTGTCCAGAATGCTGAAAAGTTAAAAGTAAATACATGCTTTTTTTTAATTGTTCTTTAAGAAAAGCTTGAACAATTTCAAGATCTACAGCTGATGCAAAAACTACAAGTTTATTAAAAAGTAGCATTTGTTGAAGGAATGCATGTCATCCGCAGCCTTGAATGCCAAAGTTTTAAACAAAGTTCTTGTGAGGAGACTTATCCAGACCTGGACGCCTTTGAGTTGGCAAACTAAATGTTCAATAAGATGATTTAGAAACTTTAAACCCAAACAAATGTTATCAATGTTATAAAAGAAAAAAAAACTGCAAAAAACCAGAAACAAAAAACACGAAGCGACATTTGAATTCTTGCAAGGCCCGGCTCCAGGGAGAGTCCCTCCTTCGTTTGACGGCTCGTCTCAGTAAATCTTGGCTCTGAGCCGTCAGCTCATGTCAGAAGTTTCTGTGATTCTGTGACAGATGGACTCCATCTGAAGGAGCAGCGATGCCTCATAAACGCTGCGACATACCTGCCGTCTGCCAACAAACTGTTGTGGGGGAGGGGGGATGCACACAGTGAAAATACTTCGACTTTCCGCTAGATTTTCATGTGTCCTCATTAAGATGTTGAAGGATGATATTTGGATGCACAAGCTTTCGAGGTGGAAGAGTTCAGGTATCTGGGTGTTTAGTTCCTTAGTGATGGTAGGCTGGAGTGGGAGATGGAGCCACACATCACGGCCTTGTCCTCAGTAATGAGGGCGTTGCTTTGGTCATTTGTTGAATAAAGAGTTGAGGCAAAAAGCAAAGCTTTAGATTAACAAGTTTGTCTACGTTTCAACCCTCACCTGGGGTCAAGAGGTTGGATGTCCCTTTCAAGCTCCTGAAATGAGCTTCGTTAATAGGCAGATCGAGCTCAGCCTTAGAGGTAGGGTGAGGAACTCCATCATCTATCCATCCATCATATTGTTCTGAACTCAGGTTTCAGGGCAGCAGCTTGAGTAGGGAGGTCCAGCCACTTCTTCCAGCTCTTCTGGGGGGAATCCATGGTGTCCCCAAACCAGCAGAGTAATAATCTTGGGTCTTCCCCAGAGTTTCCTCTCGGTTGGATATGTCCAGTGTCCAGAACACCTCCCTAGGGAGGCGACTAGGATCCATCCTTACCAGAGTTCAGGATTACAGGTGAGGGTAGGAACATAGACTGCCCCGTAAAAGGAGAGCTTCTCCTGGCAGCTCAGCTCCCTCTTCTTCTTTTGGTAAAGTCGAGTAAAGCTCAAACAAAATAAACCAGAAACCAGTTTTTACAGTTTTCCCCCCAACAGACAATTGATGATAAAGAGAGTCCATTGACTGTTTAGAGTTGAGTTTCAAAGCTATACATGCCAGCTGACAATAAACAACGCTTATCTGGCTGGTGCTGAGTGATGAAATCACATTTTCACATCTAACTGACCAAAACTCTGGAATCCCAGCAAGCCACACGCAAATATGATCTCTGCTGTCGGGGTGGGGATTAACCGAGCACGTCTCTGCAGCTGGTCTTTGCAGAGATCACAAAAAAATATATATTTTTTCTTTTTTTTTTTTAAATTCAGAATGCGAGAATTTTATGAAAGTGTCTTCCCTCGAGGCATCAGATCAAATGCAAGAAATCCGTCAGCAACAAAAATCTCAACAAAACTAGAAAAACTTTTTTTTTTTTTTTTACAAAAATACAGCTTGAATACTACGAGCTGAATGACATGTGAAGTTGCAATAAATTGCTGAAACAGACCTTAGTTAAAAATAAATAAATAAACCAAAAGCTATAATTAGCAAGTAGGAATACTGTAACTAAAAGTTAAAATTCAAGATAAAAGACAAAGTTACAAAATTAACTAAAAATCGCAAAAGTGTAGTTAAAAGATAAACTTAGCTAAACTGTATAATGAAAAGCTGAATAAAGTAAAACCATAGTCAAAGATAAAATAAGCAAAACAGTAGCCAAAGTCTACATTTAGGTCAACAATAATAATAAGCTAACCGTTCTTAAGTCCGAGTTGCTGTAAGTCGAGGGCGCCTTAAGTTGAGGACTACCTGTATAGGAAAATTAACACTTGAGCCAGAAGCTAAAGTAGATCTCCAACAAATAGTTTTTGAAGAATTCAAGAGGATTCAGTGACTTTTTATAGGAAAAATGTTTGTAAATTTGTTCAAAATGTACAACGTATAAATTATACATTTTGAGGTACAAAAGGGTTAAAGTACCACAAGCACAAGATAGTTTTATTTAATAAAACCAAACAGTAAGACTGTTAAGACTGTTAGCAGCGGTGAACCTGTGAGGCTAAAGAAGCCTCTGATGAGTTTATTTAGAGACCCTGACAGCTGAAGCTTGATTTTAATTCTGATCAGCCACTCACCAGGACGTCTTTATGCTTGTCTCCAGGAGGTAAGTTTGTTCTTTTCTCAGTGAATGGAAGAGAAAAAGTTGGAGGGTGGAGGGAATTAAGTCCCCAACACTATTAGCTCGCTCTCCTTCCACCTGTCACACTTTGGTGACTTCATTTGGACTCGCTTGAGCCTCCCGAGAAGACATCAGGGGAGGATTATCTCCATCTTACGCTAAATGACTCCAACAAGCGTTGCAGCCCTGCACTCTGGACCCCTCAATGACCTTTTGGCACCATGAGGTGCAGAGGTCTGAGCCTAGGGAGGGGTGCAGTGACCATGGGAAGATGAGGAGATGGACTCAAAGGAGCTCTGTCATGCAAGAAACTGCAGTGGGGGAGGTGACAAATGCACTCCCCCACCTCCCAACAGATATGCAACCACAGCTGGGACAAGCTGACACACTCATGTAACCTTTCAACATACTCTATCCAGATATTTTTCTTTTTAATTAAATTGTACCTACAGTATCTGACTATTTCACACACAAGCAAGTTGTATTTATTTTCTATGTACAGTATTTAATTCTGATTATGTCTGAAGCCCAACCCTGACCCTAGAATCAGCGCCTCACTGGACTGAAACTTGTGCAGACCAGATGAAAACACAAAATTGCAAGAAAATTTGCAAATGTTCAGGTCTTGTACTAAACTTTACTTTTTGTCCTACACATCAAACCCAAGTTGACATGTTAGTATCCACCTAGGCAGATGCCTCCAAATAAATGATTTAATTTAGTGGAGGATGCTTTGTGGAAGAACTGGACCCATTTTTAAACTACTGTATATTATTTCACTGTAGCCTCAGATGGTTTCTGTCAGTCGAGTTGTATAGTTGGCGATCACTCAAAAACAAGTATGATTGTCCTCCTGTCTATGGATATGGTCACTTGTGGGCCTTCAGATGGTTCCGTAAACCCATCCTTGCCTCCATTTAATGGATCTGGTCACTTGTCAGTCTCCAAATGTCTTCATAGACCAACCCTTGCCTCCTGTTAATGGATTTGATCACTTATGGGGTTTTCATATGATTACATATACAAATTCTTAACTTCTGTTGATGGTTCTGGCTACCTATGAGTCTCTAGTTCTTGAATAATAGATTCTGTTACAGCTGGGCTATAGTTTTTCTTGGTATGTCTGTTATGAAAGTGGATTCATTTGTTTTCTTGCTTTGGCGATACAGTGGCGGTACATTTCTTGGTGGTGTGCACATTCATGGCACACCGTGATCCATGTGGGTCTTTTCAGGAACATCCTCGCCCAGATATTGAGGATGAAGCAACACTTTGTGACTTTTATTGTTAAAGAAGTTTTGGGAGATTATATGGTATTCGGATAGCATAGCTTGTCCATTGTAACTGGTGACAAGTGATTGTTGTGGTGCTGAGGATTTTGGTTCCTTCAGAACAGTAATTTTGGTTTGCTTATCCTTCCAGCTAATCCAAAGAATTACTGATGTTACAATTCTGGGTCTGTCAGAAGTTTCCCGTTGATGTTCCAATTTTAGTTTAGTATATCTTGCTTTTCAAAAACCTTTCTTTCCCACCATACTGACGCATGCTGAACAATGTAGGACTTAAATGAAGGTACTCGAGAGGAGAGTTTCAAGCAGGTGTCAAAATACAAATCTAGCCCTCTTGAGAAAAGTTGAAGATATCCTCTATGACTTATTACTTTGAGGGAAAATATGTAACAAATTTGCATCCTTGATTCACAAGATGAAGAAACCCCAAAAATGTTTAAAGACACACTGGAAATATAAGGACTCCAGTTTCGACTGTTATACCACCTCTGGTTCCACCTGTCGCTTCTTTGTGTTAATTACTTACCTCATGGAAATCTTATGCCGTTTCACCTGGTCCTAGAATCTTTCATCCTCCCTCGACAAGTCTGAAAGAGAAAACCTCAAAATCAGAGCCCATCATTCTGTCCATACTAAATCGGTATTCATGAAAGCACTATAAATATGAGATTCGTACCTTAAACACTGTTCCGCACAGCCTTTCATCCCCATACCTTGATGAACAAACATTTAGCAAAAAAATGTCAGGAAATCCAACTGATTGGCATTTGCCACCTTGACACCGAAAGTCCAGTTTGGTACTTTAAACTAAACTTTTATTTCTATGTCCTTAACTGCAAGCTAAACTTAAAACATCCGTTAGGCACAAATAAAAAAAAAAAAATTAATGTAAAAGCTCTTTCACAAAACTGACTGGCTCTGTTTCCTCAATGGACTGAGGGGGTAAGGGGGTCGAAGCAAGTCCACCTTTAAGCAGCAAAGTGAGGTAGCAATAGAGTAAAAATGGTGGAGGTGAAAAGGTGAGCCAGAATTGTGACTCCATCAAGAAAGAGCAATATCAGGTCTGTGTGGACATCTGATCACGCAATTAAACAACAAAAAACAGATTTATTAAAGAGGGAATATTGATAATGTGACAAGATTGGGTCTTAGGATTCATGCACAACACAACAGACCAGGAATGATTAAAATGATTTACAGTATTAGTAAATCACCATTGGTGGAGGTCTGGTTCTGGGCCCATGTGAAATCTGCAGATATGAGTTAGTGATCTTAATAGGACTGTGAAGGGTCTGGGAATAATAAATGTAAGTCACTAACCTTCCCAGTTAAGAACAAGGAGTAATCATTTTCTTGTTTGCAGAGGATGACATCAAGGGCTGTGAATCAGAATCACATTCAGAATAAGCTTTATCATTGCACTGAGATATAACGAGAATATGTCTGTGCAGTCGTCCGTAATATGGGAGGAGTGCACGTAGCTGCTGATATATAGCACCGCCTTTTTATCCTATTCAGAATACATAATTTAGATAGAAAAAAGGGACAAAGCCACAAGGAGAGGATAGTGGCATTACAAAAAAAAGACCTCTTCACACCTTGTCATAACAGGAAACGATTTAAGACATAAAAAGATTCTGCAAGCAAGCACATTTATGAACATGTTACATATGCATTTGATGACAAGGAGGTAGATGAAGCACTAATAGTTCAATGTCCTGATGACGGTCAGCCGGAACAGTTATGATAAGCCTCCAAAGAAGATGAAAGGAGGGGTGGGTGTGTGTGATAGAGCTTTTGCTTAGTTTAAACATTTCCCAGGAGAAATTAACAATTCAGCCTGTTTTGAGGCCAACCAGGGAGTCAGCCTCAGATAATCCACAATTGTTGATTTATTCAGGCAGACTATTTTTTTCGTCAGCCTTGACTTTTAACTGGTACTTCCAAGATCCGAAACGGCCAGATTAGGGTGCATTCTACTGGTCCGTGCTTACGAGCCTATTAAAGGTCGTTTTCATGCAGGTGAGTCCCAAAGCAGCAGGTGGCCTGCAATTCAAATCAATTCCATCTTACGGGTTAGCTCAAAAATCATCCGATTTTGAGTCCTCAAAGCACAAACCAAACCTTCACATAGGCGGCAGCCTGAAGAGGGCCAAATTAGCTGCGGCCGTCTTCTTTGTATGCTGATACACCAGGAACCAGACTATTCCAAAAACGAGAAACTTATCATAAATCCAATTATATTCAAGTTCGGCGTCCTCGATCAACAGCAGAGGTAGACACATCACATTTCACCTCCCCAGATATATATCCAGCTGTACGCGTCATCCCAGCAGATGAGGGTTCTCCAGGACCCTGTCACTTTGTTGAGAAGATGTCATTTGCATCAAATGTCAATTTGGTCAGATCCAAAACAGTGGTTTTAATTCGGAAGATGTGTAAAAATATGAGCTGCTCCGAAACACAGACAGAGAGCAAAAAAGCAAGAGGAGAACAGGGAGAGGGAAAAGAAAGTGTACGCCTCGTTCAAGAGCCAGTGGGGGTGGGGGGAGGCAGAAACAGAGAAGAGCAAGGCAGAGTACTGATTTTGGGGCAAGGGAGACGTCCAAAAGGGCAAGCTTGGGTCAAGAACAACACCATACACTACCATTTTATTTATAGAGCACTTAAAACAGGGACAAGGCCAACCAAAGTGCTGTACAAACAAAAAACAACAGACAACACATAAGCAACATACACATTAAAGTGCAAAAAATAGACATAAAAACGTAGCAGATAATAAATACAAAGACCAAACACAGATCAACTGGCTTTGAAAGAAACTGAATAGTAGTGAGTCTTTAAATGGGATTTGAAAACCGAGAGGGAGGGGGCCTGTCTGACGAGCAGAGGTAACTCGTT
>JARVGS010000789.1:23027068-23037558 GCA_031762315.1 Hypsolebias antenori | reverse complement strand
TCCAGCAGAACCAGGCTCAGGACAAGCGGCCATCTGCTTTGACCGGCTGGTTTGAGAGGACAGAAAGGAGAGACAAAAGAACACAGAAAGGTAGGTCCAGATATAGGTCCAGGTGTACCTGAAAGACAAAAAAAAAAAAAAACACGTTAGGATAGAAAAAAATAATTACAAATACAAAACAGCTTGAGCAGAGTAAGTAAAGACAGTAGCAGAGTGAAATAGTGTGGTCAATTTGTCCTCCAGCAGTCTAAGCCTTTAGCAGCATAACTAAAGGACAGCTTAGGAAACCCAAGCCGACCCCGACTATAGGCTTTATTATATTATAGGGCTGGTGAGAGAGGTTACACAACAGAACCATCATTTACAGTACATTGCTTTCAAGTTTAATTATGACCTCCTCCACACCAAAGCGCCATTCCTGGTTCAGCAACAAATCCATTGTGGTCAGATTATTCTGACAAGATTGGGTCTTAGGATTTGTGCACAACACAACAGACCAGGAATGATTAAAATGATTTATTAGTAAATCACCACTGGTGAAGGTCTGGTTCCGCGCCCAGGTCCAATCTGCAGAGATATAAAAGTTAGTGATCTTAGTACAATTATGAAGGTTCTGGGAATAATAAATATAACAGTCACTAACCTTCGCAGTCGAGAACAAGGAGTAATCCTTTTCTTGTTTGCAGAGGACGACGTCAAGGACTGTGAGCAGGCAGAAGCAGAGGGCAGCAAGGCAGAGTACTGATTTTGGGGTTGTCCAGGGGCAAAGTCCAGAAGAGCAAGCTTGGGTTGAGAACCGTTGGTCAGAGAGCAGAATCCAAATCCGAAGGATGATCCAAAAGGCGTAGTTGTGATAAACATAAGCTGGGTCAGTATCGTGGTCAGATGTTTGGGAAAGACAAGGCGAGGAAACCAGGAGACAGGCGTGGGGTCAAACCAGAAGAGACAGGCAAGACTATGGCATGAACACTGGACATCTACCAACACAAGGTATTCGATAATCTGGAAACAGGCAAGTGAAAGACAGGAGTTCAAGTAGTGAGCAGAACAGGTGCATGGAATGACAGCTGATTGCTACGGAGGAGCAGCATGCACATGGTGAGAGGTGGCAGGATCAGAGCATGACAAACAAAACATGAAGTGTGGTCAGAGGCAGAGAAATATAGGTGTCGCCGCATGAGGGGACAAAAACTATGGCAGGTGGAAGCTGAAACAGGACAATGTTGCACAGCAACTTTTACTTTAGTTCAAATATTTAATGTACTAGAAATAGAATTGATGAGCCGAGTTAATTTATGTTTAATGTATCGCACTCCACGTCAACCCAGCTGAATTCAGCTCCATGCCTCATTTGCTTCCACGACACTATCTTCATTTCTGACAGCTCTTATCTGTCCAGGATGACCCCAGCTTCATAGATGATTGGACCAGTCACTGTACTGGTCTTGTGGGCTACTTTGCATTACTGCTTAGTGAAAGAGCCTCAAAAATGACATTCTTTTGTAGCAGAACTGGGCTTTGGTCTCTGTAAAGACCACCAGTCCTGACAAAGTAGGTGATTGTACCTAAAAAGGTCCCAGAAAGTTAACAAAGACTAAGAATACACACACTCACCTACAATAGCAGCTACAACAAAGCTCACTGCAAGATTATTTAGCTTTTGTTGGCAAAACACAAACTACGTCTCTTCTCCCCTTTCATGTGTGTCTAAATGTGTGCGCTTGTATAATGTGATATATGCATGCACAGGGTTTAATATGGGTGTTTTTGTGCTCGTCTGTCATGCTGCGTTCAGGCCAATAAAGCCAAGTGTGTGAATGTGTGTTTATGAGAGTTGTTGAAGAAGTTTATTTTTATTTTTTTAACAGTAGGCTATGTGGGATTTGTTGTCAGTTTCAAGCAGACAGAGAAAAAGGGCATAATGGAGAAGAACCCTTAACAAGAAGCTGTCTGCAACTTGTCAACTAGCTGTAAATTAGAGATGTCTCTTTAAAAAACTGGAGCACAGCTTAGGTTGGAGATCTTTTTTAGAGATCAGACCCCCACAAATCCCCCTAATATTTCTTCACAGACGGAGCTCAAGAAGAGGCTGAAGACATCTGTAAACTCAAACTGCTTTAAATTCTGAATTTTATCTTTATTCAGATGACGCTAAAATCCTGCTTAAGGTCTGAAAGGACAAAACACACCTTAGCCGCTTTCAGAGATAAGGTGCAGAAAATTAGCTAGTTGGTAACAATGTCAAAGAAAGCCATAAATAAACTAGGAAACAAATTTACTTCTACAACATTACAGTAAAAACCTTCTATGAGCGACAAAGAACCTAGATGGTTGGTAAGTAACTCACTCGAGTTAAAGATCCAAATCCTTGGACTGAATTAAGACTCAAGATTCTGAGGTCTTAATTGACCTGGATCCTTCATGATCTCTGGCAGACTGCTGCTAATCCATGAGTCAGCAAAGTTTAAGAAAAAAAAAAAAACTGTTGATTCCTTAAAAGTGCCCAATACTCAGATGATTTTGAAACTTTTTAGTGGGTGACTCAGATTAGCCCGAGTACTTAAAGTGAAACAGATTTACCACCTTTATTTGTAAGAGCTTTCTGGACTCAATGTTGCTGTTCAGAGCTGCTTCTTTAATGCATTGTTAGCCATCAGATTGCCTTTGGATAATGGTCAATGCAGGTGTGAACTGATTCAGTTTGCATCTGAAACAATTTCACTCAGACCATCTTCTGATGTGATCTGGACCCCTTTTATCAGTTTGGTAGCCTGAACACAATCCATCTAGAGCAAGCTAAACCAACTGAGTCCCAAACCAATTTGACTATGCTGGAATACTAAATGTGTAAACCATTTTCAGAAAAATTGTATGTCAGACTTTCTTGAATTTCAGCTTCTGATATGCCTCAGCAGATAACCACTGGGGTAGAGGATCTCATTCAAGGATACCTTGACGTGGCAGAGCTGAGGATCGAAGCTCAGTTGGCTGATTGGAGGGAAACCACTCTAAAATGAATACATGTATAAAACACTTGGAAAAACTGGGTGGAATTTAGTGCATAAAGACCAAAAGTCCAAACCTGAATACCCATTTCTGATCATTAAAAAAGTAAAATCACACAATCAAAAAAAGTATTGTAGATGTTCCTCCAAATCTTATGAGATAATTTTTAATCAAGAGTCCAAATTTTTTTTAATCCTATTGTTAGGTAAAGTGGTGATGTTACTGCCATTAATCAGTTAAGGCAACGTCATTGTCCCTTTTATTTACTGTCCCGCTCCCTTCTGAGAACAACATTCCTCTAACGTCTTAAGATGTCTTCAGCCACCGGCCGTACATCTCGCTCTGGACAAGATTAGGCACATTCTCAACAAATTTGTGGAACAGTGTGTTTACTGTAGGACTACAAGTATTTGGTGAGGGTTAACAAATTCAACTGATTCTTTAAACCCATTTATACAGAGAAAATTAAATTGGCAGAGTAAGCCCTGGTAAAATATTGAGAATCAGGGTCAATTATGGCAACTTTTCTGCTTTAAGTAACATTAAATGTCAAATTCCTCTAAAACGCTTTGTTAAGTGAGAAACTGTGGTCTCCTTGTTTGGTTTTGTCTCCATCTTTGTTGCTAAGAGCTAATCCCAGTGCTTTTTTTGTGCTTTAATAACCTGTCAGTCAAATAGTTTGGGTGGTTTAGTGAAGTTCTACGGCTCAGTTCTTATATAAATATGTCTTAAGTATACAGAGCGCTTTCAACATCAACTTTAAAACAAACGTCTGTTTGAAAATACTTCTTTGTCTGGTGGAGAATTGCAAGTTAACAGATGGTTCAACATGTAGCTTCTCAGCAAGGTGAATGCCATATCGTCATTTCTTACAAGTGGTGTTTATGAAATACCTGCTGTTGAATTTAACACTCGGGTCTTTTATAATTTTTACTGCCAAAATCTTTTAAAATGCTCCCATAACCTCACAGTACTATTACTGTCGTCTAATGTTCCTTTGAGGAAAAATGGATCATACTGAAATCCATTATAAATGCATTTTTTGATGTCATTATTAAATAATGCATTTCTTTCCGTAATGGCTTTTTATTTTGCCTCTATTCATCTGTTTTAGATATTTACAGTAGCTTTCACGGTGATACTTTGCTTGAACATTTGAGAGACCCTGTAAAAATCACAGACTCTTATCTTACCTGGAAGAGGGGCGTCCATCAAGGGTGGACGCTCCGGTGGAGCCGCGGCTCATATTTCATCTGATAAAATTGTTTTAGTTTGAACAGAAAAAGCAGAAATACACTTGCATTGTGCATGAGTATACATATGGTACAAAACAGTAAATCCAGATGCATGCAGGCTGAGATTCATCCAAAACATACCTGTCGCCAACTTGTGAAGGTCTGATCAATTACCAGATGTGTGAGAGGAGCTTGAGAGTATTCCCTAAACACTGGAGTTTTTTAAGTGACAAAAAAAATCCTTGTGTGTACTAAAGACATTTTTTTTTTTTTTTTTTTCAAAAATACTGTCAAAAACGTTTATTTTTGGCGGGGGGCTAAAAGTACTTGGACAGAAAAAAAATTAAGTTAAACTTAGTTGCTGGGCTTTAAAAGATTGGCTTGTTTATATTGGATAAAAATTACAAAATAACATTTCAGAAGTGATGTAAGGTCGTCAATATTTCCCGCCGTGTGAAAATTCTGTTTTTATTTTGTATTTTCCTCTCTAATTTTGTCCCCTCTGTTTGAAGGCAAGCTGAGAAAGTCCAGGTCCGACAGGTGGAACCTGTTCAAGCTGATTGCCACAAGGGTTTAAAGGCGGAGATGATCTAGAACTCGGCCGAGATCTGTTTGTCTCACATGGTGATGAAATCACTTGGCTTTAGCTGTTCTACTTTAAGATTTGATAAATACTGACAAGATTCGGGTTTTGGATTTGTGCACGACACAACAGACCAGGAATGTTTTAAAAGATTTATTATTGAATCGCCACTGGTGGAGGTCTGGTTCCGGGCCCAGGTCCGATCTGGAGAGATATGTGAATTAGCGATCTTAGTAGGATTATGAAGGTTCTGGGAATAATAAATGTAACAGTCATTAACCTTCACAGTCGAGAACAAGGAGTAATCCTTTTCTTGTTTGCAGAGGATGACGTCAAGGGCTGTGAGCAGGCAGTAGCAAATCGTGGCAAAGCAGAGAACTGATTTTTGGGTTGTCATGGGGCGAAGTCCAGAGAGGCAGGCTTGGGTCGAGTGCAGTTGGTCAGAGAGCAGAATCCAAATCCAGAGGATGATCCAAAGGGCATAAACGAGATAATCAAAACCAGGGTTGGTACAGTGGTCAGATTTCAGAGTCCTGAACAGGCAAGGCGAGGAATCCAGAAGACAGGCGTGGGGTCCAAACAGGAGACAGGAATGGCTGTGGCATGAACGCTGGTAACACAAAGATTTTTAATAATCTAGCAACAAGGAAGGGAATGACAGGAGTTAAGAAGTGAGGGAAACAGGTGCACGGAATCAGGGATGATTGCTGTGGGAGTAAGGGAGGTATGGCATGGAGTAACAGGAGCAGGCTTGAGCTGACGGGTGACAGGCAAAACAAAGCAGGGGAACAGAAATCATGGCAAGAGGGACATAAACTATGGCAGGAAGGGGCAGAAATGTGACGTAGCCTCCGTCTTTAAGGTCTGGCTCCTGACAGACTTCCAGGCTGGTCAGAACTGATGAGGGTCTTGTCCAAAATGTAACGGGCAGGAACCCAGGACCACTCCTAAGGATCATAGCCTTCCCGGTCTACTAGGTTGTGTAGACCACGGCCCCACCATCTGGAGTAGAGTCTCCTGACGGTGAAGGCTGGGGAACCATCGATTAGTCAACCGGGAGGAGGGGGCCTGGAGGAGGGCTCAAAATGAAAAGATACAAAAGGTTCAACACGAGACATGGAAGGTGGGGTGTACTTTCAGGGAGCGAGGTAACTGAAGATGAACAACCACAGAGTTGATGATTTTGGAAATGGGAAACGGATGAACAAAACGAGGAGCAAGTTTACGTGATTCCATGCGTAGGAGGAGATCTTTCACGGACTACCAGACCTTCTGGCCCACCTGACATGACGAATTGAGAGACACTCGTCCATTTGCCTCCCTGGTGTAGACTAGAAATTTGATGAGAGCCTTTCTGGCTCTCCTCCAGCTGCGCTGGCATCTGTGGACTCAATAAAGTTTTATTTTATTTCATCTTATCTTAGTGCTGCTCTTCGGGATGATGGGACTTGAGCCTCCTTAGCCTGAATTGAAAATACAGGGGGTTGGAAACCATAAACTGTGTAGAAAGGAGACAGACCTGATGCAGAAGATGATAAGGAGTTTATGGCGTGTTCCACTCAAGGTAGGTTGGTAGCCCACGTTACGGTCCCCGTCGCACAAAAGGCAAAGTTTTGTCTCCACCTCTTGGTCGTCTCTCTCACTCTGACCATCAGTTTGAGGGTGAAACCCTGATGAGAGAATAACAGAAATAGCCAGAAGATGACAGAATTCTTTCCAGAGTCGGGAGACAAATTGTGGCCCCTGATCGGAAACCATGTCGACGGGTAAGACCGTGCAGACGAAAAACTTCCCTTATAATGATCTCTACCAATTCCTTGGCAGAGGGGAGATTTTTACGAGGGAACAAGTGTGCAATCTTCGAGAACCGGTCCATAATGGTAAGAATATTAACCTTTATTTAACCAGGCAAAACCAACTGAGCTCACAGATCTCTTTTGCAAGGGAGGCCTGGGCCTGAAGGCAGCCTAACTGTCATGTGTACATGTTTTTGTCTGTGTGAGGAAACCGGAGAGCCTGGAGAAAACCCAAGCACGAGAAGAACATGCAAACTCCACATAGAAAGACCCCAGGTCCAACCGAGGATTGAACCCAGGACTTCTTGTTGTGAGGCAACAGTGCTAAACACCGAGCCATTGTGCTACTGTTGTGAATAACTGTTACTAGTAAAAGCATGGAGTACAGTGATCAAATTAATGGCCAAGTGGGACCACAGCTTATACCCTGAGGCTGTTAAGAATCATTAATATCTAACCAGATAATCACTGTGGGAAAAAAAAATCACATTGCTGCTGATTTGTTTTATGTTGCTGTGTTCACGCCTACTCATCTGCTCACACAGACTCATGTTCGTGCTGCTGTTACGCGTTTTTTTAATGGTACTAGTGCTTAGTGTATTTTTAGTTAACATTTTTTTTAATTTATATATTTGATCTTATTACTGTTTTACATTTTAAAACTTTTGTTTGATTTAACTGGGACCCTATGTACACAATTTTGTTCCACCACATGTACCACATGTGGTGTGTATGACAAATAAAGAACCTTGAATACTTGAATCCTTGAATTCTCCCATAATGTTCAACTGGGGAGGACCCAGTCTGTCAGCTGATCTGGGAATGCTTTGGAGTTCTCCCAGAAAAGCTGGAAGAGGTGGCTGGACCTCCCTGTTCAAGCTGTTGCCCCTGAGACCTGACTCCAGAACAAGACGATGGATGGACGAAACATGCTCGACTTGCATACAAGGTTCTTTAACCATACAGAAGCAGAAGATCTTGTCTTTTTACGACTGCTGTAGGCATCCGATCCTCCCACCGAAGCAGCAGAGTGGAAGACGTTTAGAAAACATGGAACGGGAAACGTGACAGTCTTTAGATTCCTGATGAGACTTTTTTCAGACCTTGAGCACAAAACACCCATGCAGCTCACATTCTTGGTCCAAAACGTAAACAAGTTTTTGAACGTGAACACTTCCCTGCCATCACTTTAAAAGATGTCACTGCTCAACAGAAGCAATTATTCAGATTTTAGAACACAAGCTTGTGTTTATTGCTGCCTTTATTTTGAAAAATATTCTTATTGTAAACCTTATTTAACAGAAATCATGACTGGTTATTTCTCCAGTTTTGTGGAGGGGATGCAGTGACTAACACTTGTTTGAACTTTAATTGGAAATCTGTATGAAAACGTGCAGGAAGGTTTATGTTGCATCGGCTCAGATTCGGTTAGGTTAGGGGTTACCATGGAAACAAGCAGGGATGGTCCCTTCGTAAACTGGAAATGGGTCTTTTTGGTGCACGGTGAGACAAAAAGCAGAGTGCTGCATCTTTATCCGTCTGATATTTTATGCTTCTGAGCAATAACAAGATAAAACATGTAATAAAAATACTACTTTGTGTTGAAACACGTGAACATACAAAGTTTGTTCAATAAAAATTACCTTTGGGGAGGATATTGTGACATTCACCTGTTTTAAAGTCCACTGCAGCTTTATTTCTCTAAGCTATCACACTGCTGCAGTTTTCAAAAATAATTATTTACAGCCAACGCTGTCTGTTAGCAAAATATCTCGAACTACCAGATGATTTCAATAAAACTTTCAGGAGATAATCCAGAGATAAATGACTATAACCGATTAACCTTTGTAGTCGACCTGATTAAAAATGGTTGCCACAGCCAACTTGTATTAAAAACACAAATGACTAACTCAGTTAGTTCTACAGACATTGAGCTAAATGTTGTTGTGGTAGTAGCTGAAAGTAACTTGTAACACATACTATGAGCTCTAACAGATCTCAATGGATCATTATTTTTAATGTTTGACCAAAACAGCAGTAACTCCATCTCTCAACATAAAATGATCTTAGTATGAAACTCTGGGATGAAAGGTGGTGGGTGAAAGGCATTCCTTCAGTTTTGTTAAGTACAGTGGCTCGTTGTGGTCATTTTTTATTTTATTTTGAATGTTCTGTAATTTATACGTCTCTCCGGAGGTCCATTTGTACGCTGCAGCACTGAAACCGATTCGGTCTTTGTTTTTCCAAACTAAAAACATGCAAACTGGTGTCATTTTAACATTTTAAGTGGGTTATTTAAAAAAAATAAATAAATAAAAAAAAAAAGCAGCCTGCACACAAACGGTGCCGTGAGCACCGCTGCTCGTTAAAACCCAGAACAGAACCGGCGCCAGTATCATCCATCATCTGCAAATAGCCTGGTCCGCCCTGACACAGTAGGAGCACCTCAGTGGACTCCTCCTGATTGCCTCAAAGAAAAGAAAAAGATCTGGTGAGATTAGAGCAGATCGTCACCGGTGTCCCTGTTTGCTGCTGCCATCCCTGTCCCCATCTACTGTCTTCTGTGCTCTAGTATTTTTGTCCAACAGTCTTTTGAAGTCTTGCACTTAAAAAAATGTCAAACTGTCTTTAAAGCCAGTGTTTGTGCTTCTTTTTCCACTCCGCATGCAGTTTACAGTGACTTTACAGTGTTTTCTTTACCCATTTTGTTGTTCCAGGTCGAGGGGATGTGGACTCCGAGAGGCAAGGGACGCCCTGGATGGACCTTCGGTCCATCACAGGGACACACAGAGACAAACAACTATTCATGAGCTCACTCTTGCTTTTAATTTAGAATTACATATTTTGGTGTGTGGTAGGAAACTGCAGTACCCAGTAAAAACTTGGGCGTGCACCAGGAGAACATGATAACTCCACACAGAAAGGCCTCAGGCTGGGAGGCGAACCCATGACCATCTCGTTGACAGATGGCAGCTCTAACCTCCTCGCCACCATGTCACATCAGTAAACATCAGTGTACATTTTTATTTTCTTGCTTCTGCTCATGTTTCTGTTGTATTTCATCTGCCGTCAGTAACGTTTTTCTTTCAACCACGACGGGTAAACGTGTTGTTTTTGTGTCTGGTTGGTGGTTTTGTTCCCAGCGACAGCCTCGCCTGTTCTCCCAGGGCTCAAACATTTTTTTCCCTGTTATGACAGCTAAAAGCAGGGAGTGTAATTACCATAGCGTAGTAACCTGAGTGGTTCTGTGGGCGTGAAGAGCTGAAAACAGACACTCATATCTCTCTTAAATAGCCAGCATCTGAAATAGAAAACCACAAATGACACGGTGGTGGAACGGGTTGCATTTTAAGCACAGGGCAAATTGTTCATTTTTATTTTATTTAAATTTTTAAATGGAGCTCATTTAAATTTCCAAGAGGTTTTTGTTTTATTTGTTTTAGCAACATTTTAGAAAATTTTTGCAACCGTTTTGCTAATTCTAGCGTTTGTTTAGCAATTTTAACTACCGTTTTGTAAAATTTTAGTTTTAGTGTATGTAACTTGTTTTGCTACTCCTATTGACAGTTTTGATGCTTTTAATTACTGTTTTGCTAATTTTAGCTCTGCTTTTGCTAATTTTAACGTGTTTTGCTATTAGTTTTTGTTTTGCTTATTTAATATTTTCTATTTGTATCTATTCAGGTAATTTTAGCTAATGTTTGGCTATTTGCAGTTCATATATAAATTATATAAATTGGGGGGAGTGGTGGCGCAATAGTTAGACGGTGGGCCTGTGATTGGAAGATCGCCAGTTCAAGCCCCAGTACCGACAACATCAAAAAATGTGGGTGGAAAAAGGTGAAACACCCACACCTGCCTCCACCCTCA
>JARVGS010000789.1:22915419-22925794 GCA_031762315.1 Hypsolebias antenori | reverse complement strand
TTTTTTATTTATTTATTTATTTATTTATTTATTTATTTATTTATTTATTTATTTGAAGCATTGAATGGTTACTAACCCTTGGAGCCAAATGCAAGTCCGTCTTCGAATTCCTTCCACACTGGAATTTTTGATCTGCAACCACAGAAGCGGCTGTGCTTCTGGTTATCTTGTATCTGTCAGGTGCTTCAGGAGTCCTCCGGGACAACCAAGACCTAAAGGTCTTTTTCAACATGACTTCCTCCAATTAGTCTTCTGACTGCAAGAAGCACCATTGACCTTTGAGAGGCCTTAAACATGGCCCATTCAGATTCCATGTCCTTGACCTTCCCTGGTACGTAAGAAAAACTCTCCCGGTGGTGTGAATTTAAGGTCTCAAGGACGGGGACCTTGGCCAGAAGTTCCCAATTCACACTCACTGTCTGTTTGAGTTTGCTGAGTCTGTCCTGTGGTCTCTTCTTCCACCAGATTTAACTCACCATCAGGTGGTGATCAGTTGGCAGCTCTTCCCTTCTTTTTACTCAAGTGTCCAAGACAAAGGACCACAGGGCTGATGAAACCAAGACTGGACATTTCACTTACCAGGGCCTTCATTTTGGAAAATGTTGCTCAGTTACCAAAACAATCATCCACTTCATGGGTCAGAAAGTGATAATTACATATAGGCTATGTTTACTACTAATTGACTTTTAGAGTCACTCAAGATGGCTGCCTTATGAACCTTAGACAATACAAAAACAGATTGTGATACAATCGGTTTTACAGATACTGAGCTAAAATTTGGTTTAGAGGCAGACGGATTGCATTATTTTAAAGGTTTGACTAAAACGGCGATAACTATTATTTCTGACCAAGTTCCATTTTGGCTCAAGACAATCAAGACACATAAAAGGTTTTAATAAATCACATGATTTTTACCTTTTAGGGTTGCAGTCTTCTTTTTTTCTAGTTTACTCCTAAGCCCCGGGGCCAACAGGTGGATTTTAGGTGGCTTTTCTCACTGCGGCTTCCCAAACCCACAAACCTCAGGAGAAGCAGTTGCAGAATGGGTGGCACATAGTTCAAATGCTTTTTTAATTAGTTTGTGAAAGTGGTTTTGTGTTCTGGATTAATGAAACTTCCACGGCTCGACGTAGAGGGAGATGTTTCTGTCATGCCACCCGTCAGGGTTTGGTTGCGAGGTGAGGTGCCTGTCTCTGCGTTTCAACACAAAGAGTTTTGTTTTAACGCTAATTACACGGCAGGTACTGGCAGAGGTGTCTTCCACTCCTCTGTGGGTCGCAGTGATTGACAATTGGCCCCGTTACACCATAACACACCACAAGCAGAAGAATTACCGGTTTCTAGATAAATGCTGTGGGTCCAACTTCAAGTGTGGTGTATTTTACCCAGACAACGAGAACTGCATTGAACAAATTAGTCCCCGGGTGTTTATGCTCTAGCTCAGTTTTCAGACTGATCCATCACATCTGATGTCCTGGTTTGTTCTTTCTGTAGTTGTGGTACACAGAACTGAGCAGATAGGATTTTTAAAAAACAGGTTCAAAGGTCGGGAGACTTCGCCTGGTTCTTCCTCCGCTGAGCAACTCTTAATCTTGTGTGAAAACGACTGGAAGGGTCAGCGGCCGGCGGTGACCCGAGTCCGTTTCCTCGCTCCTCTAATTGTGAGTCTCGGTCCGACGCCGGCTTCAAAGGAAGCGGCTTGTCACTTCCTGCACATCAAAGGTCCACGTCCTCGTCCAGCGCTGGGCAAACTGTACGCCAAACACCAAGACCTCAGCGGAGTGGGTTGGGTCAGAACCAGCTGGATGTCTTGCATTATCAGAACGCATGATTTTGGTACAAACATTTTGTTTTCTTTAGTTTCCTGAATACTTCTGAGTACTTTGGGCTATTTTGGCTGTTTTTACATCAAAACGTTTGGCTCATTCTAGAGAATGGTGCTGACGAGAGATTTTATTTTCTAACTGCAGCACTTTATAAAACATAAAACTTTATTAAAACAAAATTAAAAATTCATTGCGATTTACTCAACTTTTATTGATAAACTGTTCTCTAACTTCTAGCTCTATTTTGTCTCTTTGTCCTACTTAACTTTTAGTCAGCCGTTTGCTACTGATAGCTTTTAGGTAGCCTTTTGCTACTTTTAGATTTTAGCAAACATACTGTTTACACCTTTTATCTTTTGTTAGTTTTTAGGTAGACATGTGCTAAAATTAGGTTTTAGCTGACTTTTTGATATATTTTTAATTTAGGCTACCGTTTGGTTACTTTTAGTTTGTCTTTTGCTACTTTTGGTTTCTAGTCTTTTGATACTTTTAGCTTTTAGTTAGCCTTTACCTACTTTTAAATTTTGCTTAGCTTTTTCCTTTTAGCTTTTGGCAACTTTTAGATTCTAAATTCTTGTTGTTAACCTTTAGCTAAGACTTTACAACTTTTGTCTAGTCTTTTAGCATGTTCTTTGCTTATTTTACTTAGTGCTCTGCTTCTTTTAGCTTTTAGCTAGTGTTTTGCTTTATGTAGCTTTTACAGCACAGTTTCCATTTCTTCAACAGTCATGCAGCACCCACAGACATATTTTAGTTTTTCAGTTTTTTTTCATCCAGACTTAGACCAGTTTCATGTCTTCGAAGCTGATGAGAACCAGTCCATCCAGCTGTTCTGAGGGTCTTCATGTTTGGTTTTTGTCTGGATGGTAAACATGGCTGCAGCACCAAGCCATGTTTACAGACGGGGATTTTCTGAAGTGTTTCTGAGCTCCTGAAGTCATTTCCACTACAAACTGTTTGCACCCACTTCAGACCCAAAGACCAGAAAATATTTGTTTTTAACTTTGTCCACCAAAAGCAGATTTTGACGGTCTCGCTGCTTTAGGACTGATGGTTTTCTTCTAAATCCCACCAGAGTCCACTCCCAAACCTCAATGACTTCCATTGTATCTGAACTTCTCTTCCAAACTGGACATGAAGGGTCTTTTAAACTTCTTTCTTCTGCTACATGAAGACATTTTAAAACTGATGTTTGCGCACCATAAGAGGCTTGATGGGTCTGTCACAGGAGCGCTGGAACCAGGAACTGGACTTGGATCAGAAGCTGAGCTCTGAGGGCTTTGGAAGTCCCTGCAGGTGGTCCAACGCAATGCCAAAGTGATGTAAATCTGTGTAAATTACAGCATCTCACGTTCACAACATGTTCAGACGAGGCTCGCTCGCTCTGCTTTTACGCAATTGTTTTTTTCCCTTTCTCCTTAATTTGTTTAATTCACATTTTTCTAAAAAAAAAATAAAAAAAAAATTGTTCGGACCTATTTTTTTTTTTACATTTTTTAATATTTAATTAAGTAGCAGAAAATTAATGGTCTGCTGCTTTAAATCAGATAAATCAGACAAAATATTTTGACCCTCTGGCTAGCCCTCAGTTTTAAAACTAAAACCTCTTTGGTCATTTTGACCCAAGGGCAGCAGGAGGGTTGAAACATCACAAAATGTAGCTAAAAACCACAGGCAGTTTTAAATTTTACTGCGTACAGATAAACTGCATACTAATAGTTTGCTTTAAAAGGTAGTTTTTATAACGTGTTTATAATTTAAGAAAAGTTTAATATGTTAAATGTAAAGTGAAAAAAAATCAGCTAAAACAGCATGATCAGTTCATATATAATTAAGTCAGGTTTTTCTTAGCTATAACCCCCCTAAAATATGTAGCCAAATTTAAACTTTTTAAAACAAATCATATGTTTCATAAAAATGTGCATAATGTTCAATAAAATTATCATAAAGGATAAAATTGTTTTTGATGCTAAATAAAGATGTAATTTTTTTTAAAGTACGATTAAAACAATTAAAGCATCCTTATTTTAAGATATTGTTGGTTTTAAGTGGAATAATTTAAAATAATGATCAAATATTCAGTCCTTCATTTTTGTATTTGGTGTATTGAATGTGACGAGACCTTTTTTTGTTTGTTTTGTTTTGCTTTGTGGCACGTTCTCAGCCCGTTTCCTGGATGTACAAACAAACTGAGGGCTGTGCACAAAGGCAGGCTTATGGGCGAGGCGAGAAGGAGTCAGGTGGATCAAGGAGCCATGTGGGAAAGGTGGAATCTCCCACTGATCCTCCTGGGACCAGGACCAGGAAGAGAGATGTCAGATTTACAGGATTCAGTTCTCCTGGGAAATATGGAAGCGCTGACGCAGAACCGAGCATTAATTTCACACACTCGTAGTGAGAAAACGGCGACTGACGGCATTTACTTCTACTGACTTAGTGATTCCTGAGAAAACTAGCCGATGGGCTTCAGAAGCATTAAAAGACAGTTTACAACACGTTACAGGCTAAAGTTCATGCTATGTTCTTTATTGGCTAATGTTCCCAACAAGTTAATGTTCGCTACAGGCTAATGTTCCCAACAGGCTAATTCCTGACAGTTTAATGTTCCCTACTGGCTACTATTCTTTCCTGACTAATGTTATTGATAGACTAATGTAGTTCTCTCCAGACCATGTAGCTATGTTCCTGTACATGTGCAGTGACATACATGTTGATAGAATGAAATATACAAAAATCAGAAGTGATAGCACCCATCTCCTGAAAGAAGTGAATGTTTTGATATTTGAACTGTTAATAAAACACAAAGCTGAAGGGTGAAAAGAACTTTCCAGACATGATTCTCTTGAGGTCGTCCAAAGGAGATGAAGGTTTGGATGAGGGTTTCAGCTACAGAGTGGGGAGTAATGGCCTGAGTGCTGAGATGTTTCTCCAGTGAAAAAAGATGTGTTTAAGGCTTAAAGATACCCAGGCTTTTTGAATTCTGATACTCAAGAGTACTGTATTGTTGGCAGAAGTAACATTTGAATCCATAATGAGAGATGATTTGAAAGTAAAGAGAAGAGGTCTGAGAACAGAGCCTTGGGGTACTCAATGATTAACCAGGGCTGCGGTAAAAGGAGAGTTACCAATGTTAACAAACAGGAAAACATTGTGTTTATGCAGTCTGTAATTAAATTAAGAAAATGTAGAAATTATTGCAGTTTTTATGAAGAATTTCCATACATTTCAGTTCTGCTTACTGCTTTGAAGTTTTAAAAACAAATGTCAGAGCATCTTGTTGAGCCCATTAAGAGCTGGTCTCAGAGTTTTCTGAGTATTTGAATAAAAAAATGACTATTTTATCTGAAGTAACTACAGGCTGTCAAATGGCTTTGGGAGAGGTACAATGAGCCACAGAGTAAGAAGGTAGCAAGACTGTGGGACCCTGGCCTGCATTAAGAGAAGAGATTATTGAGATTAGAGTTAAAGAGCATCTTATCCTGTGGAGTCTCTTCTAAACACCAGCTCCCATCAGAAGGGCCTGGGTTGATGGAGGAAACAGCAGAGATTATACCTGTTCAACAGTAATCCCATGGTTCTGGAGCTGTGCCAGAACTGAGCCGAAGACCACCGCTAACCCAGAAAAACAAAAAGCAACACGGGGACACACAAAACAAGCTAAAAAGATGGCCTCCACATTCATCTGGATTTATTGTCCTTTGCCGTGAAACATTTCATGAACCACCGGACAGATTAGGAAAAGTCTCAGAAACAAATCTTTGGATGTATGTTTACCATTACACAATCAACTTTGCAATCACCAAAATGGCTCCAATTCTGTCATTTTTATAGATACTGAGCAAAAATTTGGTGCAGTGGTGGCTGAGCATGATCCTTAACACATACTCAGAGCTCTACGTGATCAAACAAGATCTTTATTTTGTAACTTTGCCAAGTCACGAACCACTAATGTATGAGATGATTAAAACGTTTAGAAATGTCTTGTTTTGCACAGTGCCTATAAAAAGTATTCAGTTCCTGGGTGTTTTATGGTTTTATTGCTGTCATAAATCAATTGTGATAAATAAAATTTAACTTCTTTAAAAAAAAAATCTAACAACAAAAACAACTTGAATGTCAAAGTGAAATCACATTTCTACAGAGTAATACCAATTGTACACATTTTTTAACCAATTGTACAAAAATATGTAATGGAAAATAAGTGATTGCATTTAAAGTCGTGGTCTTAATGCAACTCAGAATAAAGATTATTTAAGTAAAAACTACAAGTCAGGAGATGCATGCAAAAGGATTTTAAAGGCCCTAAACATCACCAGGAATTCTTTTAGATCCATCATCAAGAAATGAAAGGAATATGGTATGTGTAAATCTACAAAGAGAAGAGACTGTGTGGAAGGAGAACCGTGAGAAAGACCACCAAGACACATCTGAGACCACTCTGAAGGAGCTGCAATCTCCAGCAGGTGAGATGGGAGAGACTGCTCATACAGCAACTGTTGCCTGAGTTCACCAGATAGCAATGACATCAACGTCGTGCAGTTTAAGGTTCGGATCTCCACACATCTTCAGCTAATGAACAGAAGTCCAGTTGCTCCACTGTTTTTTTAACTTGTCATGTCCTGGAGGACTGGGAAGCTACAGCAGCACATGATGCCAACATTACTAACATGATGGGAGCCATGCGTCGCTCCTGTTCCAATCTTTAGAGCAAGAGATAAGATCAAACACTGGACCAAACAAACGTGCCGGAGAATAATTTAACTGATCCACACACGCTAACATGTGTAGCGTCCATGTTTCCTTCTGTAGTACGCTGGAATCTGATGGAGGTCAGGTCTAAATTAGAATCTGAATGACCGCACAGAAAACTGAGCAAATAAATCTGAATTTTAGCGTGAACGTAGTGTAACTGTAAAGAAATGACTAATGGCATTAAAAATGCACAGAAATTAGAAATAAGAATCACAAAACACATTAACAAACAAGAGTACTGAATACAGCTCATTATACGCCCGTCAACAAACTATTACACAGCAATCTATAGCAATGGCCTGGACAAGCAAACATCTTGTATAACCTTTAACTTTGATTTGTGACCTTGATCTTAGAGCTGCAGTGATGAAAAAGATTATGATATACTCTGTCTAATGGTGATACAAACGTATTTCAAGTTTTGTTAAGTTATCTTGAGCAGATCAGAACTTAGTCTGTAGAAGCAAAAACCTTGTATAACCTTTGATCTTGATGTATGACCTTGACCTTTGAGCTGGGGTGATGAGGTGTAGCGACAATGTCTAGTGATGACTCATGTGTATGACGTTTTGTAAATTATCTTGAGTAGATCAGACGTTATGATCTGGACAAACAAAAACCTTGTTATCTTTGACCTTGATTTATGATCTTGAGCTCATGAGTGATTAAAAGGTTATGTGATACTCTGTCTAATAGTGATACAAATGTGTTTAAAGTTTTTGTTAAATAATCTTGGGCAGATCAGAAGTAATGTTCTGACGAAGCAAATAACTTGTATAAACTTTGACCTCGATTTATGACCTTTATCTTAGAGCTGGAGTGATGAAAAGATTATGATATACTCTGTCTAATGGTGATACAAATGTGTTTCCAGTTTTGTTAAATTATCTTGAGCAGATCAGAAGTTATAGTCTGGAGAAGAAAAAACCTTGTATAACCTTTGATCTTGATGTATGACCTTGACCTTTGAGCTGGGGTCAAGAGGTGTATATGACACTGTCTAGTGATGCCTCTAGTGACTCGTGTGTGTGTGTATGACATTTTGTAAATTGTCTTGAGCAGATATGGTGTTTAGATCTGGACAAACAAAAAACACATTTTATCTTTGACCTTGCTTTATGACCTTGACCTTGAATCTGGGGTTGAAAAGATTATGTGACACCGTTAAGTGACGACTCGTGTGTGTGTGTGACGTTTTGTAAATGATCTTGAGCAGATGAGACATGTTGATCTGGACAAACAAAGACCTTGTTTTAATTTGACCTTGATTTATGACCTTGACCTTGACAATGGGGATGAAAAGATTTTGCAACACTGTCTAGTGATGACTGTGTGTATGACATTTTGTAAATTATCTTGAGCAGATGAGATGTTATGATCTAGACAAATAAAGACCTTGTTTTAATTTGACCTTGATTTATGACCTTGACCATGGGGGTGAAAAGATTATGCAACACTGTCTAGTGATGACTCTGTATGACGTTTTGTAAATTATCTTGAGCAGATGAGATGTTATGATCTAGACAAATAAAGAACTTGTTTTATATTTGATCTTGATTTATGACCTTGACTTTGAAGCTGGGATGAAAAGATAATACAACAATGTCTAGTGGTTATATAAAATTGTATTAAGTTTAAATAAATTATGAGTGGATCAGAAGTTAGGGGTGAGACAGGTGAACGTTGAAGCTTTCCCAGAACACGTCAGCCGTTCGACGGCGTAAAATAAAAACAGAACAAACCTGATCATAAACACAGAAAACTTCTAGCTAAAGTACAAATCCTGATGCTTGTTAATGCAACACATGAAAACAAGATTAAATCACAACTGTGATTGTAAGAACTTGGACTAAAAATCAGAACAAGAAACCCTCAGCGAGGCGGCGTGCAGCAAGGTGTAGTGATTGTGTTTTCAGGATGTTCTGCGTCCTGTCTTCTGTATTTGCACTGCACGAGGCCGCCTGTGGACGTTTTACCTGAAATTAGTTCAGAACCCAAAGGAAAACATGGAGCGCTCCAAAAGGCCCATGGCAGGGAAAGGATCAAAGAGGCAGGGAGTCGTGCTGAATGAGTGAGCGATGGGAGGAATTAAAAGCTGCCAGACGCACTGACAGGCCGCTGACTCAGTGTCTGAGAATGAGAAGAGGTGGAGAAGCGAATGAGAGGAGAAATAACGTTTGAAAGCTCATCTCTGATAGCTGGATCAGGTCCAGACCACACACACACGGACCATCAGATATGGATTTCTGCACAAACACGACCCGGCTGGGTGGGCCTGGCCGCTCCGGGCTCCACTTGTAGATACAGTATTATTCATTTTGATTTCGACTGACACAATGCTGGATTGACAATCGAAAGTCAACACTTCAAGTACGGCTAATTTTACAGTCTGTAATTAGGAAAAGGAACAATTATTCATTCATTATAGTTGTGAAATGTGATAAACATCCAGAACAAACGAGAAGTTTGTTTTTAAATAAATGCTTTTCTGTAATTTGCTCTAAGAGACTAAAGCATAAAGTCAAATAATCTGTCAGTTTAACGTAATTTCACATGATCATACCTTTCTTGGCGTGTAATTGTGAACATCTGAGTCATTTAAGTAAGTGTCGTAAAAAAAAAAAAAAAAAAAACTACACAGATCATTTCCTCTCACTTTTTGTCTGTCCAGCTGCTCAGATGTGAGTTGTGAACTGATTACTAATTAAAAGAATAGATCTATTCCAGAGAATTATCAATAATAATAACAAATTAAGACGCTTAAATAAATAATTGCATAAGAAAAGAGATTTTTTTTTTATTTACTGTCGGTTTCAGATTTTAAAGCAGTCAATAAATATTAAACTATCTGGAAAAATTCAACAAAACTGCCTTTTCCCCAGAAATACTGTAGTTATTTTTGTTTGTACCTGCAGAGGGCAGTAAATATCTACTATTACCTCACCTGTTCATTTAGTATAAACAGAAAACCAGTTTATAAGAGATTTTTTTGGATATAAAATCTGTCCTGCTTTAAGCGATAACGTAATAGATGTGATAATTTTGTAGGTTTGAAATTTACAAACCTGTATGTGTGTAAATAAGTTATATTTTGTTTATTGTTCCCTTAATAAATGTCCAACAGGAATATTTACCAACTAAATATATTCTATTACGTCAGCTAAATCAATTATTATAAGTCTGACCCGTTGGTTGGTGAACTTCTTTGACCAAAAAATTGACCAAGGTCAGCATGAACTGAATAAACATGGTTAAAAACAAAATAATAAATTACAGTATAAAAATAAAATAGTAAAATACACATAAAGTGGCTGCATAAAACAGTAAAAAACACTTTTTAAACTGCTGAAAAGTTCTGCAAAAACTGGAATTTTATTGTAAAGATGATGATAATTTTGGACTTTACAGTAAAGTACCAGAAATTGCAAAAGCCAGTTTTTTTTTTTAACCATACAAACATAAAAGACATGTATGCAAAATAACCCACTATTAAATATTCTACTGTAATAACAACAGTTACAACGTATGACACAATATAGTAAACATTAATAAATTCATGGTACAATTCCAGTTTTTCCCATCAGAATTTTACACTAAAAACAAAGAAGACAATAATAATACAATAATAGTGGGAGTGGTGGCGCAGAGGTTAAGAAGGTGCGCTTGTGATCGTAAGATCGCCGGTTCAAGCCCTGGTACTGACAACATCAAGAATGTGGTTGGGATAAGTGAAGCAGCCACACCTGTCTCCACCCTCATCTGCCCCACTCTGGGCCCTTGAGCAAGGCCCTTAACCC
>JARVGS010000789.1:22895493-22915319 GCA_031762315.1 Hypsolebias antenori | reverse complement strand
ACATTTATAGTCCTGTCGTACTTTTTCTATTTCCACTCACTCCTCAGTTCTGCCTCTCCAGTCCTCAATTTTAATCATTCTCACCTGATTCTCATCTGTCAGGTGCACTCATTACTCACCCTCCCTCTGTCATATAAAAAGCCTTCCTCTTCTCCACTCTGTGCCGGTCATTGTTGTTTGTCTCCTGCTCTGCTCTGTTCAGACAGCACGGTCCTCTTCTACTGTCAGTCTTCCACGGTGACATCAACCTGTAAGTTTTGCTGCCCTGTCAGCACGTTTGTTTTCTGGTTTAAAATAAACCCTTGTCATTTTAAACTCCTGCCTCGTGTGCCTGCCTGCAAATGTGTTCAAACCAACGAGATCGTGACACCATAAGTGTGCACAGATCTCTCCAGAGGGAACTACTGTATATGAACTGAGTGATTTTATCTGAACTCTGCAGTCCCTCTGCGGGCTGGCTGCTCACCCGCCTTTGAGTCCCCTCCCCCTTTCTGTGTAATGTCAGCGTCATTATGTGCTTGTGTGTAAGACTTTTTTTTTTTCATTACCACATTTTTGACCTTCAAGCAAAGGTCAAAAATGTGTTAGGATTTTTTTTTGTTTGTCTCCAAACCTTATGTGTCATTTTTCACCACTTTCATTGTATGTCCAACAGATCTCACTTGTAAATGAGTCTTTGAGGCTCAATGTGACTTGTCTGTTTAAATAAAGGTTGAATGAATGAATGAATGAATTTTGTTCCACCACATGTGCCACATGCTGTGCGAATGACAAATAAAGAAATAAAGAACCTTGAATCCTTGAACATGTTTACCTGCACAGTCTAATGTGTTTACATCATATAATTCAAGCCTCAACAAGGTTTTCATTTACAGACAGTGAGAACACACAATTGAAGGCTGCATATCAATTGATCTGGAAAACCTCTGTAGTCAGTTGTTTCAAACTGTGGCATTTGATGTACACTATAGTTCAGGACGAGCTTGTGACGCATGATGTCTGCAATTGCTGTTTGGCTTTAAAACTGATTTTGAGAAAACAGAGTCCACAGTCTAGTCAAACTGCTGGAAAAAATAAATAAAATAAAAACGCTATGTAAAGTTGGGGACAGGCTCTTTTTGTTGTGTAGGGTTGGTTCTTTGCTTCTGCTTTATTGAACAAATCACACATGCTCCACAATTTGCTGAAGTTTAATACTGAATAATTTCTCATGAAAGTTGTGATGATGTCAGCAGGTTCAACAAATCTCCGTGGCACGATAGTGCCAATTACTACTTTATAACCTTTGAGTATTTCAGAGGATGTCCACAGTAAAGACATCATCACTAGCTAATCTGTCCTCATACAATAAATTCAAATCTCTAATATCCAAAACAAACCCAACTGTCAAACTCATCGGCCATCCTTTGCTCTCGTGCACAGCATTACCTTTTCTTTTTCCCGCTGAACTATCCAAGGCAATAAAAGCTTCAAAGTCAGATGCTAAATGTGTTTAGATTTTAATTATCACACTGATCCTCTTGGCAAATAACAGTACCGATCAATACAGGCTACTGGGAAATATTCCATTTGGAATGCATAGTGGGGATTATCCCCATCTCCATCATTGTCATTGTCAATTGAAAAAAAAAATCAAATTACAGCTGATGATGAGTGGATCAAGCTATGAGGTATGTCAGATGGATATAGATGTGGAGAAATGTAGAAAGAAATGTTTTAAGATTTCTAAGTTTTTGATTTATGGTTTGTGCCTTAGCAGCACGGTGGCACAACTGGTAGAGCTGCTGCTACAGCGAGAAGGTTGCCGATTCAAATTCCGGTCTGGGGGCCTTTCTGGGTGGAGTTTGCATTTTCTCTCCGTGCATGCGTGGGTTTTCTCCAGGTGCTCCAGTTTCCTCCCACAGACCAAAAACATGCATGTTAGGCTGATTGGTGACTCCAAATTGTCCCTAGGTGTGAGTGAGAGAGTGAATGATTGTTTGTCTCGTTTGTCTCTATGTGACCCTGTGATGGACTTGCAACCCGTCCAGGGTGTACCCCGCCACTCGCACAGTGATTGCTGGACATGGGCACCGGCGACCCCCGTGACCCAAAATGGAAGAAGCGGGTAAAAGATAATGGATGGATGGATGTATTAGCATAACTCTGCCCACAACTGGATAAATGTAAAAAAATAATCACTTTGTGAGTATTTACCAGTAGTCCAGTCCAGCCTCTGTTAGAAGGTCGAATTCTCGGTGTAGCGATGACCCAAGATCACAGTTGTGGCCAGTTTACGTTCACTTGTGTGCATTTTAACTTCAGATTTTTTCCTCCTTTTGACAAGAAGTGCAGCACATTTTACACATCATCCTGCTTTTGTTCCAGGAAACGGGGAACGGGAGGAATTCCACACTCCCACTTGTGTTGCACAACTTCTCCATGATTTATGGTTCTTCTTGGTCTGGAGCGAGCCTTTAAAAGACAGGCCTCAGGCTGGTTTGGGTTGTTGGACGGCATCATGGTGTCAAAGAAACAACTCCTCTTGGGCTCTTCTCTTTTCCTCGCTGCCCTCATCTCACACGGTGCGCCAACGTCGTCTAGTCCTTAGTGATTTGCGTTGTGTTGACGTTTTGCTGTGACCTCTCACCCTCCGTGTGGTGAATTCTTCCAGGTGAGGGGATCATGGGTGGTAGGGAGGCAGTGCCGCACTCTCGGCCGTATATGGCCTCCATCCAGGTCCAAGAAGGGGAGAACCTGAAGCATGAATGTGGAGGTTTTGTGATCGCGGATCAGTGGGTGATGACGGCCGTGCACTGCATGCCTAACGGGTGAGGCCACATTCTTCAGATGCATGTAGGAGACACGTTTTTATCTCCAGCCATCGTTTTTCTCATGCTGATGAAGTGCGTTCACATGTTAACCTCTCTTATTTTGCTGTTCAACTGTTCAAATATGTTCTTTTGTGTGGATTAAAAAAAAAAAAAACAAATGTCTGTGCTTCTTGTTTAGACCAGATGGACGGAAAGTAGTGCTGGGTGCCCATTCTCTTAGTGAACATGAGAGTACAAAACAAATCTTTGATATTTTGGAGTTATACAATCATCCTGACTTCAGCAGCTTAAATTATGATAATGACATCGCTTTGATTAAGGTATCAATATATCTTCAATTATTTGCTTTAAGCACAGTTTTTATGCTCAAAACGCAAAATGACGACCCTTTTTGGTGTTTATTTTGCAGTTGGACCGTCCGGTTAACATCTCTGATGCTGTTGCAACAGTAAGTTTCCTGCGAGCAGGGGGTGCCAACCCCGATCCTGGCACAGAGGTCGAGACGGCCGGCTGGGGATCCCTGGACAACTTGGGGTCGAGGCCAGACAAGCTCAAGGAGGCGTTCATCGAGGTGCTGAGCTCCAGTAAATGCAGACGCGCCGACTACTTCGGCAGAAAGTTTACTGGTAACATGATATGTGCCAACAAATTGGTCCAGGACAACTGCAGTAACTCTCCAGGGATCGTGGACAGCTGTGATGTAAGATCCACCTGTCTTTGTTGGGTTATTACAAGTATTTTATTAGAATTAACTTCAAAATTCAAGAATTTGTGTAACTGTTTGGTTTTCCTCAGGGCGACTCTGGGGGGCCTCTGCTCCACAACGGCGTTGCGGTTGGCATCACCTCCAATGGGGGGAAAAAGTGCGGCCAGATTAAAAAGCCTGGAATTTACACCATCATCTCCCACTACACCGAGTGGATCGACAGCACCATGGGGGTCCAGACGGCTGCAGAACCCGACCAGGGCAGTTAAATGGAAGAGAAAACAAGCAGTGGCATTCTGCCACTGAGTCGCTGGTTACAGAAATGCAAAGCATGTGAAAAGTGAAAAACGATTGTATCCCTCTTGTTTTTAATTAAAGAATAAAATACAGCTCATGTCACCATGATGTGTTTGTGTTTTCTTGTTTATTATGTTGTCTGTCTCGCATTAAACAAAGTACTTTAATGTGAAAGCACACAGCTCTTCAATGGAATAAACCACAAGTGCAAAAGTTGGCAGTTGACAGAGGAAATTTTCAAAATAAGACACATTGTTCACATCTTACATTAGCATGATAAATCATGGACTGAACAAATTGAGAATAAGTTCAAAAACCAAAACTAGCACGACAGAAGACTTTTTTAAATGCTGCATACTGAGCGAGTCAAAGGCCGTGATGAATGATAGAGCAGTTGCATCAGGAAACCTCGCTGGAGAAGGGAAACCAGGGCGTCTGGTGCTCGAAGCTCAGCTCCTGCTCGGCCTGGCCAAGCCCGAAAGAAAGGCAGGATGCCACCTCCACGTGGGCCCACCACCTGCGAAAAGGACCGTTAAGGTCAGGTGTGATGCATGCTGGGAGGCAGAGGGGGTCTCTGCCATGCCAATTCCAAGCTCAAGGGACATGGCTGAAGAAATCAAAAACTGCAAATTCAAGTCAAATGTCATGATGATCAATGTTATGGTTAGATCGGCAGCATGGTGGCCTGGGGGTCTTTCCATGTGGAGTTCAAATGGTCTCTTGTTGTTGTGGATTTTCTCCAACGGTCCAAAACGTTTAGGCTGCCTTGAAAAAGCGATCTGCAACCTCAGTGGGGATTGTCTGGTTAAAGAAAAGTTGGTGAATGTTTGTCTCCAGAGAATCCTGCATGGAGTCAGAGTGTCTATCAGATTCCTGAGTTCAGTGTTGTAGTAGCTGTCTGATCACTGATTTAAAGATGAGACATAAAAGTGTTGTTACTACCGTCAAAGAGAGATCCAGAGTGCAAACTGAACCATGAATCTGTAATTTTTAAAAAATAAATATATCTCCACGTTGACGTTTAGCCCTTTCGTCAACTATTAAAAAGATGATGAGACGTCTTATTCTTCGAAAACACTTTGCTACTTATTAAGTTTTTACAAGTCAGATAAAAAAAGTGAACTTTCAAGCTTTTAAATAGTCGTGATGTTCTCCTTTTTTTTTTTTTTATTCAAAATGCACTTAAAACTCTCCCACTCCTCAAAGTCATTAAGGTTTTTGTCTGCTTCACGTGAGAGATGTCTTGACTAAGATAAAGACGTCTTTCATGAGGACAATAATGTCCCTCAGGACGGAGTGAGCGTCAAAACTCAACTCATGGTTGTTAAATTAAAAGGCTGGAATTAATGCACTTTTTAACTTAAACTGAGCGGAAAATGTCTTCCAAACATAAAGAAATTAAAATTGACACCATCATACAAACTTAACACAGTTTTGAACAAACCTTGTGTCTCCTGTTAGATATCAATAAAACAAATGTATAAAAGTGCAGCTTGTTCTTTCCCAACCTTCTTGGCTCCAAAGACAAACTCATAAATGATTCCTGACGTCTTGTGTTGAAATCTTTGGTCTGGAAAATCCCCAACCCACCACTACATTTTATTCTTTTCTGATTCCCTGTGCTGTTGTAAAACCCTAAAAACATTAAATATGTTGGAAGCAGAAAAGCAAAAGTCTGAAATTTGATCCAATTTCCGGTCATTTAGCAGCTGAAAACACATTAATACCACATGAACACCAATAAAGCATGTATTTAATGAAGGTTTTATTGGTATTTTATACAACATAATGTGACATCACAGTACTGTATACCAACAGGATGACCGAAATCTTCTTAGTTTCATCGTTTTCAAACAAAAGAGATTTAAAAACTAAAGAAATTATTTTGTCTATGACCATACAGAATGATTCTGAGGCTACATGTTTCTGCTGATATCAGCTAAAGAAGCTAAACCTGGGCTGTTAAACCTAAAATGACAGAACACTAGATAAAAGCTAAAAGAATCAATAAAGGAGCTAAAAGCTACAGTATTAAACAGCTAGTTAAGGTAGAAAAAGGCTAAATGCTAAAAGTAGAAGAATGGAACCTCACTCTACAAATATTGGAGCAACAGCTAAAGGCAGCAAAATGATAGCTAAAAGATGGTAGCAAAATGGTGAAGTGCCAGAAATGTAGCTGAAAGTAGCAAAAATGAGCTAAAAGACAAAAGTAGGAGAATGTTACGCAAACTATATAAGTAACAAAAGGCTAGTAAAAAGTTAGAGCACCCAAAAAAGGAGCTAAAAGTTATAAATGATAGTTAAAATAGCAAAAGACTAAATGCTAAAAGTTATTTATTTATTTTATTCATTCATTTCATTTAAGTTAAAACAAAACTTGTTCCATACAATTAAAATAAAATACATATAAAATGAAAGTCAGCAGAAGAAGAACGAATTCTTATCATTTCTGCCCCTAAAAGTAAAAAATAAATAAATAAAAAAAATGAAAAAAAGTTAAAAATAGCTGAACTGCGCTAAAAATACAAGGCACCAAGATGTTGGATAAAAACAAAAAGTAGCAAAAAGCTAGCTAAAAGTAGCAGAGGGGTAGCTTGGATATTAAATGTCTAGCTAAAGCAAAAGGTTAGCTAAATGGTAAACGTTTAACAAAATTCCCTTATTCTAAAATTGGCAAAACAATGCAGCAAATGGTGAGCTAAAAGTCCAAAGTTGCAGAAATGCAGCTAAAAGTAGCAAAATATTAGCTAAAAGATAAAAGCAGGAGAATGCTACTCAAAAAGTGGCAAAAGACTAGCACTAGATAAATTAGCGAAGACTAAATGCTAAAATAAAAAAAATTAAGTAATAGTTGCAGAACTGAAGCTAAAGTAGTGTAACACTAGCTACAATTAGCACAAGAAGACAAAAACAGAACAGTTAGCTGAAGCTGATTTCAAAGAGAACAATATTTTAGGAGAAATTGGAAAGAGCTCAGTGTATTTGTAAATATAGTTAAATATTTTGAAAAGTATAAAAGTTACATAAACCAAAAGTCAGAGCAGCCATCTCCAGAATTAGCCGAACACTTTAATGTATGAACAGCTAAAATAGCACACAGTCTGTAAAAGTAGCTAAATTAAATCAAACAAATGAAAAATAAAAACAGGAAAACAATAGTCTGAATGCTGAATCAGCAGTAAATGGAATAACATTACAATATGGCAGGAGGAACTTCATAAATATATAAATATATCACACCTGCCTGTGCCCAGTTGTCTGCCTGGCTTTTTGTTTGGGGATGTTTACAAGTAATAATTCAGAGATGCCACATTTGTTCCTTTTGCAGCAGGAAGTAAACATGTTGAGGTCTGGCAGGGTCGTGTCCACCGGGTACTTGGAGCGCTCGAGCTATTGCACCTTGGGAAAGAACGATCCGTTATGTTGGACAGGGAAACAGGCGACGCATGCTCTGCCGTGGTTTTGGCCTCTCACAGTATTTTGCTGTCAGAACGGGATTTCACAACCTTCATCCTAACAGCAGGCCCCTGGAATGCTGAGCCTCGTGCACGCTCACATGTCTCGCCTTTCAGGATACAGCAAAATATGTGGACGTTAGGAAGGAAAATGCTCAATAGCATAAAACCATGAATCCATCTGAGGTAGATCTGCACGGCTAAACCTAAGAACCAACTCTGACATTCAAACATCTACCTGAGGGGACGTGACCTCAAGTGTCAGGGTCACAGCAGAGCACAGAGGGCCAGACTGCCTGTGTCAATTCAAGATGGCTGCCACCGAAAGCAACTAATTAACAAAACATCCTTATTTCTTGAGATAACTGGATGAAATTCTCAGGAGAAGGAAATCTCTTCACATCGGCCACCCATGTTCATTATTAACTGATTGATTCATTCATTCATTAATAACTGTAAACTGGATAATTGTATCATGCAAAAGGAGTAGGCACTACTAGATGAAAAAAAGATTAATCGGGGATTAGTTTTGCATTAAGCATCATCATGTTCGGCCTCTACAAAACAACGTTTTTAACATCAGATTGTTGAGAACATCAGTCAGTGTTCAGATAAAATATTATATTTTAGTGCTATCTGCCTCTGAGTGCAGGTAACCTGAACATGGTTGTTGAGCTTGTTGAACTGGAGCAACATTTTCATCACTCAGCTGCAAGAAGAAACGTCAGAATCCATCCAGTTAAAACATGAAGACAGAGGAACTTCCTGTCAACGTCAAACTGAAAATTCAGAGGTAGAAACTCGTGGGGAGCGATACAAACAACAGGTGGGCGTCTCATGTACGCTGTGAACAAACACATCGGCCAGCCCAGGACTGTGTCATACAACAAATACTGTATTGAGCTAAAACTGGTGTGGTAGCTGAGAGTCATCTCCAACACATTCTCTGAGGACTAACACATAGCACAAGATGACAGTACCTGTTGGAGTTAATGTCTGTCTGTTAGCAAAATACCTCATGAAGCACTACAACCGAATACATTTCAGAGTCACCTGACTCAAGATGGAAAACATAACAAGAGAATGATTTTAGCTGAAACCTGCTGAAGAAGCTGAAACCAGCCGAAAAGGTTTTGTCACCGAACTGTTAATGTGAGTTGAGATTGAACAGTTGACATTTACTAAAAGCAGGAAAAATAAAAGCCGAAAGCAACAGAAAAACAGCCAAAATGTTTAGAAAAAGCTGTTGCAGAATTGAACAGAATAAGCTAAAAGAGGCAATGAGAGGCTGAATAAAATACAAAAAAAGCTGAAATTCGTAGAAAGGGGTTGAATTAGACACAAAAGCCCAAAATCAGCAACCAAAAATAAAAAATAAAGGCTAAAATAAACTGAGAAATACCAGAAAAATCAGCAAAAAACCTGAATTTAGCTTAAATGAGCATAAAAAGCTTAAATTAGTTAAAATAAGCTGAAAAAAGAACAACAGTGCTAAAATTAGCTGAAAGGAGCTGAAGCAGACCAAAAGCTGAAGTTTGAGCAGTAAAAGGTTGTAAACAGCTCAAAGGGTTTGAAGGATGTGAAGAGAGCAACATGGTCGACTAAGCTAAATATTTCTAAAAGTAAAAGTTGCACAAACACAAAAAGCCACAGCAGGAATGTCCTGGAATGAAGCTAAAGGCGTCAAAGCTGTTACCATCAGGAGCCTAGATGGATCTGCTGCTGACAGCTTCCTGAAGACTCTGTCTTCGCCTCGTGTTGCCTTTTTTCTGTTGCTTCCTTCTGTCTTTCTTCAGCATGTTTGCCCTCAGCTCCTCCTTCTCTTTGTCTTGTCTTTCTTCTTGTTTTTGAACCAGCTCCATGAAAGCACGCTCCCTCTCCTCGGCCTCCTGCACCTTCTTCCTGAGTACGTTCATGGCCGAGTCCTCCTAGCTCCTTCTCTGTGACTCAGCTAGCATGCCCTCAGTGTAAGCAGCTGAAGGATTTTCTGTGGCCATTTGTTCACCATCTCATGTAGCACATGCAAACCGCTGCTTGCTGTGGATGTTGCAATCTGGCAATATCATCACACACATTTATCAAATCCACCAGGGCATCGTCTAGCCTGTTGATGATTTTTCCACCTTCCACGGAGAGAATCAAATCAAATCAAAGGGCGACGATGTAAACCATTCTTAGTTAAAACTGAAGAAATTACACTGGAGAGTCTGCATTTTCTGATTAAATACACTGTTTTCATTCAACCTTTATAAATACAGGTTAATCCCATTGAGCCTCGGGGACTCATTTACAAGAGAGACCTGGTTTTAACAAAGAGTGATGACAACAATGGACAACAAAGACAATAGACAATCATAAAGGATGCGTACAGAATGGGAATAACAAGTGAAAATAAAATGGTATTTAAAAAATATAACCAAAAAAACAGCTAGGTTGTACGGCAATGTAGAAAACTAAAAACAAGAACATGACAGACTAAACAACTAGCTAAAATGACAAAGACTAGCTTCAAGACCGTGGCTAAACACTAAAAGTAGCAAAACGTGAGCAAGAACGAGCAGCGGGCTAAGCTGAAAATTAAAGGGTTAGCTCTGGTAGCAAAAGACTAGCTAAATCCTAAATGTAAAAGAATTTTACCTCATTCTAAAAGTAGCCAAACAACAGCTAAAGTTAGCAAATGATGGCTAAGACAAAAGTAGCAGATTGGTAGCTGAAAGTACCAGAATTGTAGCTAAAAGAGCAAAGCAAAAGCTAAAAAGGCTAAAAGTAATAAATGGTTAGCTAAAGTAGCAAATGGCTACGCAAATGTTAAAAGAACAACAGTGGTAGTTAAAAGTAAAAGAACTGCAGCTAAAGGTAGCAAAAGATTAGCTAAAATTTTTTAAGTAGAATTATAACGAAAAGATAAAAGAAGCAAAAGGGCTAAAAGCACCAAGATGTACAAAAAGACTAGCTAGAAGCGAAAAGTGGCAAAAGGATAGTTAATAACACAAAAGCAGCTAAAGATAAGCTACAAGGACCAAAAAAATTGAGGTAAAAAGGTGATGATTGCAGTATCATCTGCGCCTGCGCGTTGCTGCCTGCAGCTGTCACAACACAACGGTCCATTCTGAGACCGTACCATCTCGACTAAAACGTGGAATCTCCACACAAGTCGGAGTGGTACATTCCTCGGATCATTTTTTTTTGCTACATATAACATAATTTCGTGAAAGTGCTCTTAACACTTAAACCTATACGTAACTTTTGTTTTAAAAGGAAAAAAAGAGTACATCGATGCATCGGAAAGCCCATTTGTAATCCCCCTCACGTTCACGCAGTGGTTCGCTCCGTTGCTATGTTGTCATTTGTGAAGTGATGGAGAAGAAACACTAGGGCCTGAAAATTATTAAACCAGACTGTATTTTTGTGTCCAGAGTGAAAGCTTCTGGCCATGGCCGGCATGAGGAGAGTAAACGGGAAGTTCTCCAGAATCAACCCGGCTGTCAGGTGAAGTTTTGTGGGCTTGTATTTTCAGTAACCGCCTCACTGTTGATGCTGTGTCCAGCTAAGTTAGCATTAGCATCATGGCTGTCAGTTTAAGGACGTTACAACATTTTATAAACGTTAGAAAAACAAGCTAACGATTGTTAAATTAGCGTCGACCGTGGATTGTGTGCCAGTATTGGAATGCTCCAGCTAAAGTACCGAAGCTAATGATGTAAACTAAAACCTTGTAAATTATTTAAGAAAATTTTGTTTGCAAAAAAAAAATAATAATAATAATAATAATAATAATTGCAAGCATGTGACGTCATCAACTGTCAGTTAAACATTTCACGATAAAACAAGTAAAAACTGTGATTTATAAAACTCAATCTTGGTGTGAAAACTGTTCCAGATGTTAAAAACAGAAGTCAGACCATATTAAACTTTCTGTAATCAGTTTAGCTTTCATGCATGAGTTTTGATAACTTCAGCCAGGATTTGTTTCCAGTGGTTTTATTTTTCTTAGGGCATAAAAAAGGGTGGCAAAATAATTTTGTTAAAATGTCTATTCAAGAAGCTCTCAAGTCCACTCAGGTGGACAGCATACATTTTGGGATGTGTTACTAATGAAATACTGTGTGCTATAATGTGAACATGTTTAGAAATATTTTGCAAAACTAAAAGCATAAACACAGAACTCTGCATGCAACTCATTCTAATATTCACTACTGTCTCATCCCTTGCTTCACTCCTTCTCATTCAACCTCTTGATCTCACTTTGTAGTCTTATCTGAGCTTCTTCTTTTTAACGGCACCATATTTTAATAGACATTTTTATTTTATTTCACAATAACAATTCTGCACATGACACTTCAGCCATTCTGTTATATGTAACTCAGCAGTATGTCTCTTCAGTTTCATATCTATGCATTAATGCTACAAGTCTATCTTGTATGAAAATTTGCAAAAGCACACTGCATGCAGATGTATTTGTTTTTCTGTGTGCAGGCTGGATTATTGCATCTGCTTGTATTTTTTGCTTCATTGAGCTGGGGCCAGTGTTCTCCAGGGCCAAACCTGAACTCAGGAGGTGCTTTAAACACCAATCTGAGTGGGCATTGGGTCTTCCTTTTGTGCATCTGGATGGAACCCTCAGTTATCAGTGCATGAGCTACAGGTGCCTTGAAATGTAGAAGAGCCATCTTCTCCAACCCAGACATTCTGTCCAGGTTAAAGGCATCCACAACAGTCAGGTCAAACAGTGAAAAAAAAAAAAATCACTCAGATGTACCATCATTTGTTTTTGCGTCTGTGATGTTACGTTGCCATACATTGATTCATGAGCTATATTCCTCCCATATTCTGACTGTAAAGTTACAGAAAATTGTCTTTGGATGTTGAGCATCCTTTTCTCTTTCTTGCTCCATCTCTGGGCCAAACCTGGTGGGGACAGACTAGAGCAAGAAGAGGCCATGTGAACTACTGAGCTGTCCAGCCAGCATGTGATGGTGATGCTTTCAGCATTACTGACGACACAGCAAGAGCCTCTTCTTTCTTTTTTGAGTTGCTTTTTACTCTTTAGTTTCAGTGGTCCACACTGGAGTCTGTTGATTCTGCTGGTACCAGTACCATAGATCCTCTGCTGCAGAGCCTGAATGAGTGGAGGCAGCAGGCAGTGGCTCCGCTACCTTGTAGGCTTTTCTACTCACTGCATCAGAGTTCTACAAAATATAAAGCCCTTACTTGTTACTCCGATGATGACAACAACAAACTTTTTTCCTTCTTAAATTTTCAAGTTATGTACTAATATGTAATTCCATGTATTTACAGCAAAATGCTGCAGATGGTGCATATTCTAGATTAGAACAACAGTCAGAGTAAAAGTATGAAGTGTCGTTAAAATGTAGCCAGTGCCGTCTAATTTATTGGATAGGTGATCAATTATACTTTTCTCCCAATATATAGTTAATATTTGGAAAGTATTACTCTTTAGTTGTGGCTTGATGTCACCTTTTCTTTTTTTTTTTTTCCTTTTTTTTTTTCTTTTACCTGCAAGGACCTTCTTCTGTAGAAGGACTGATGATATTGCTGAGCTGCACTTTCAGAAGATGGCCAGTAGGTGGCAGTGTATTGCATGATCTAATGTCCAGTTTGTAGTTATGCGGTTATAACATAAAACCCCATACTTGTACAAGAAAATGGCTTTGATGGTGGTCCACTGACTGCAGTGACCACTATGCAGTGTTCCAACTCTGGCACATTTATGAGCTGAAGAGCTCCAAACAGGGCTGAGTTTTCCTATGTGTTTTACAAAAAGCATATTTTTCCCCATTAGTTAATTTTTCCTGCAGTATTTAGTTTATGTTGTACAATGAACTGCTGCCAACTAACAGAGCTTCTACATTTTAGTGAATAAATTAACGCTGGATGACAAAATACAATACAAGACAAATTCACAAGAGTGTACGCTGAGAGCTAAAAGACTTCAGCTGAACTCTGCTGAAAAACTGAAGCTGAGTTGTTAAACTAAAAAAAAAAAAAAAGATCACTAACTACGTATATTAAAAAGGCAAAATGCTAGCTAAAACCCAAAAGTAGCAAATTCCTAGCTTGAAGAAGCAAAACACCAACTAAGGACTAAATGTGGCAAAAGGCTAGCTGAAAGTTAAAAAGTGCAAAATGTTATATAGACGATAAAAGTAGCTAAATGGGAGCTAAAATCCTAAATTAACAAACTACAAAGTAGATAATAGTAGCTTAACACTAGCCAAGATTTAAAAGTAGCACTGCAGTCTCTGACAGAGGTGTCTGAGCAGAGGATGCAGAGGAAACTGCTCCTGTTCCTGAACGACACAGAAGCAGAATGCTAAACATGCAAGCCAAACGTAAAAAATACTAGCTAAAATCCACAAGTAGCAAATTCTAGCTAACAGTAACTGAAGACTAAAAGCCAAAAGTAGAAAAAGTCTTACAAAAAGTATAAGAGGATAAGCTAATGGTAACAGAAGCCAAAGTAGCCAAAAGCTAGCTAACAGCTAAATAAAGCCAAACACTCACTGAAAGAAGCAAAACACAAGCTAAAAGTATGAAAAGTTTAGACAAAGCTTAAAAAAGTTGAACACAGCTTTTTTTTTAACAGTTTGTAAAATAAAACCCATTAAAACAAAAGTGCTGGCTCAGCAGATTAATACTGAGAAGAATAAGACCCGATGAACGCAGACGATAATGGAACCTGATTTATGGAAAACAGCCGAAGGATTCTGATGGTTTTTATGACGAGCTCTGACAGAAGAGAAGAAAATCTACTTGAAACCTCACGACCTACTGAGCACAGCTCTGATTTAATGTCATATTTTTACACAAAGTCATGACTGAAAGCTCATTTCCTGCTAATCTTTTATTTCCAGTTGTTGTCGCCTGCGTCAGGTCCAAGCTCTGCTCCAGGGAGGAGGAACTTCTTGTCCTGATGGCATCCTCTGCTCTCTGGGTCTGTTTGGTTTTAAACTAGTCTTTATATACCTGACCCGGTGTTTACCGGACGGCTGAGTCTGCAGCCAACAGATGAAAACATGTTTTTGATTGTTTCAGGAATCGACAGCAGATATAACGTGGGCTGCACCGAGCTGGCAAAATACCTTTTCTATGAGCTTTATGGACAGAATCAGCTGAACCTGGAGCAGGACTTGGAAGAGTTTCCTGAAGAAACGTTGGACGGTGATTGTTGACCCCAGTATTTTAAACCCTGTCGTTCTCTTGCCTTTGGTTTTTATGCTGCTCTTGTCTCGACCCGTCAGACGTGATCCTCCTGATAAAGGCCGAGTGCATTCACCTTTACTGCAACCCACAGAACTACGGCTACCTGCTGCCCTACGTGTCCCACTGGAGGAACCTGCGCCTCTACTGCATGATGGAGGCCGAGGTAAAAACCTGTTGTTTCCTGTTTCATGGTTCCTGCATGTTTAAACCAGGGGAATCTCTCAAGTCTGGAGACAAGTTATTCTGGATCTGAATCCCATCTCCATCCTCTACCCCTAAATCCACGATCGGGTTGTAGAGGAAACAAATTTAGGAAATAGACTCGGACCTCCCTCTCCGTCTAGGCGTCCAGGAGGCATCATGATCAGATAAACCTCCTCAGCTGACTCCTCCCCTCATCCCTCCAGATGATGAGCTGCTCACTGTATCTCTAAGGCTGAGCCCGGCCACTTGTATCTGGTTCTTTAGGTGCTGATTCAATGTTTTCCCTACCATTATGCAAGGTGGGGCCCCGCCCTGCCAACAGAACCGAGCGCCCTGCCTACTGAAATGTCCTTCACCCACAACTCCCCCCACTGTGATCCAAACCTCATTACCACAAATGAGTGTTGAAACGTAGACAGACCAGTGAATCCACAGCTTTGCTTTTGGACTAAACAGTTTATTCACCATGACTGACCGGAGCAATGCCTTGATTATTGAGGACGAGGCCCCGCTTCATCCTACATCACTCAGGAACAAGACCTGAACTCCTCCACCTGGAGGATCTGAATCCATCCGAATATATTTTGTAACCCTAAGCAGAAGTTTGACGTCTTCGTCTCACTTGTCGACGGGCGTCTCACTGAAACTGTCTTCATCTGCCTCCAAGAAGGACGGGTGATCATGTAACTGCCTGTGTGTGTGTTTGTTAGCAAAATATCCTACAGACCACCTGGTGGATTTTAACGACACTCTCAGAAAATAAATTGTTTTTTGAACGTCCCAGTGTTTGGACTCTGGTTGGAATGGTGGCGGGTGATAAGCATTTCTTAATCAGACAGTCAAACATGAGTGTTCTTCTTTTTTGGGCTTTAATCAAATTATTTTAGTTTCTTTTATTTTTAACTTTGACATTTTGTTTTGGTTCGACTCAGACGTTGTTTTTTCTCCTGCGCGGGGAAACATTTTTATAAGTCTGTGGAGTTTTGAACTCCTCGGAGACATCGGCTCACCTCCTCCACAAGTTAAACTGTTTTAGACTGAAGCCGCAGAGTGTGAATCGTTTCGCTCTCACTTCCTGTTCCAGTACGAAGACCAAGAAGCAGCAGAAGAATTTAAAATCTCCAGTTTTGTCGCGATGGTGCAGAACTGCCATCGTATCGGCGTCCCCTACAGCTCTCAGGGTGCGTTTGTTTTCATTTCATTCACGTCTGTCCCCTCCGCTCACAGGCAGCTAAAAACGAGAGGACGTTGTTTTTCTTTCAGGACATGTCCAGAAGTTTGACATCTTCATGGTGGAAAAGTGGCCCCTGATCCAGGCGTTCGCCCTGGAAGGCATCGGAGGAGGAAGTTTCTTTACCATCAAATACAAGGTGCGCTTCAAATACGTTTAAAACAGTATTTCAATGTCCTCGACGTTCTCCAGCTCCTCTTCTGTTCTGTGTCTTCATTGTCCAGCTGATGGACATGAGTGAGAAGCTGTGGCAGGTTTATAACCGACTGGACCCGGTGTCCCTGGAGAACCTCCTGGCCGAGGTAAAAACCAGTTCAGCAACAAAGAATCCGTTTCAGATGAACAGAATAAATAAAAATGTTTTTATTGAGTTCGGAGCGGCTGTGGTTCATCTCAGATGTGTTGAAACGTTCTCATGAGGTTCTAAGTTCTGACCCATGTGGTTCTTGTTCTTCATCAGGACCTGGGGTGTTTTGAGAAGCAGTGGAACAGCTTCTTCTCCAGCCTGGACCTGGAGACTCACCTGTCCATCCTGGACCTGTCTGAGGCCCAGGCAGGGGAGGTGTGTTCTCCACAAACACGAGTCGTCCATCCTGGGGTGGGGGGGGTGGGGGGTGGGGGAATCCAGATGTAGAGGTTTTAAACTCAGGTCACTTTAAAGACTCAGACTGATCCGAGTCACTAAAATGATCTGGGTCACCCAAAACATTCCAAGTAGAAGATTCTACACTCGGGTAAACAAACGGCTCACAGACGATGGAACAAATACTTTTTGTTCTAAAAGTATTTTCAGACGTTCTTTAATTTAGCACAGTTTGTTTGTTTTAATGAAGTTTTTCTTGTCGCTCCGCAGGCGTTTCGTACTTTCTACATTCATGGACTGATTTCAAACAACATCACAGAGAAAAGGTCTCTTTACAAGTTCTGTCTGAATTTTGTCGATTCCAGATGTTCGTTTGTTTAACAATATAAAAATATAAAACATGAACATGTATCCGTGCCGTAATACATGTTTCTGTTTCTCAGTAAACGCCGTCAGCCATTTGTGCTGTTCGGGAAACATTCGTCTTCAGAGGATCTGGACAGTTATTCCTTCAACTTTCCCTCAGAGAGCCATCAGGTCCGGAACACGGGTTCTGAAGGTTCTGCAGCCCAGCACATGGTGAGGAGCTCAAACTGAACAAAACCAGGTCTGTGGCCTGGGTTTACTGTAGGAGACAGACCACAGACAAAACTCCAGAGTTTCTATTTGACCTTCAATAACCTTTAATAAAAGAAAAACTAAAATAAAACGGGCCGCAGCGCCACATGGTGACAGAGTCTGGAACAACATGCGTCCTCCTTTAAGCTTCATGTAAGATGATTACTGCGGCCTTTGTCTCATGTAAATAAAACCACAGTTTGACACTTTAGCTCATTTGAGCTGTTGTTTTTTAAAATTATTTCCTGTATTTCAGCAGAAGAAACTTATGAAATTAACAATGTTATTTATTAGTGTCCTGAACCAAACACAAAGTTTCATAAAACAAGCTTTAACAGCAAAAACAGTAAACATTCAAATAAGATGAACCATAAAACCTATTTTTAAAATAAGATTCACCTGTCCGTAACTAAAACAAGCTGATGTCTGCTTATCTAAATCTTTAAAACTATGATTAATAAAACCAACTCCTTCCTTTTAGACCTGACTAAAATAGGTTCCTGTTCGACCGAGCAGCAAACTGGAATAACGTTGACCCTGTTCGGTCCGGACTTCAGATGTAAACAATAAATTGTTGTCCTGGAGCCAAAGTGAAGCTCCTTCAGACAAACAGTGATTTGTGTAGACGAGGAGTTAAGACGGGAGCAGACCCAGAACAGCCTTATGTAGAAATACATACCAATGATTTAATCTATGGATAGATGAGGAGGACCATCAGCCGGGACTCACAACTCAGTGAAGTGTTGAGGTTTTAGGATCTGTAATTAAACAAAGAGCTCCACGATAAACAGTCAGGTAAGAACATCCTGTTTGGTTTTGTCTGCTTTAAAGTCATGTTTTAATGTATTTAAACTGATAAAGTCTGACTGTAGAGAATGGACTGCATCGTTTGGTGTTGAAGCAGCTAAATATACAATTAATATAATAAATGTGTCATCAACTTAAAACAAAATGCTACATTTTGTTCATTGTAATCCATACAGTTGAAATAAATAATAAAAAGTAATGGACCCAGAATGGTACCCTGAGGCACCCCTTTGGTTCTTTTGAGGGAGGTAGAGCATGTTCACAGAGCATGGACACACTCAGATGTTTGTCAGGGAATTTTCAAACCATTTAAAAAGTTTAGACGTCAACTGAAATAAGTTTTTTATATAGAAATATGTTTTATTGAACAAAATATAACAAAACAACATAACTTAATAAAAGTATACTGTATTTAAAAACCCTTAAAATAATTTAGAATATGATAGAAAGTATTTTTAATTAATAAAATATGGAAGTCGGCTGCATTTTCCTCTGATGACTGTAAGTGTTTGGTAATTTTCTTAAAAGTGATAAATATATCAGCTAAATTTAACGATTGTTTGTTTGTAAACAGGTTCTTCAGTGCGTCGCTCCTATAGGACCTCTGTCGTGCTCCCGGACGTATTTCTTTGGTTCTACCCACAGCCCATACATGGGTGAGATTTACTGAATAAGTTACTGTATGTCATGTTGACCAGCTGCATCAGTGGTTCCTAAAGCGGGGGTCCAGACCCCACTGTGGACTGGAAACAACAACTGGGCCAAATTCTCCACCTCACAAGCTTAAACATGATCTGGAGTTTGTTGAAATTTGGTGATTAATTTGCTGGCTTTACAAGAGCACTGCTTTGAAAGCTCAGTTTGTATTGGTCTGGAGTGATGTCATTCGAAATTCCAGCCTCATGAAAGAGCTTCACAGTGACACCAAACATTATATAAGGGGATTTCCCAGTGCTACGACAAAAGAAAAAAGTCAACTTCAAAGGGGAATATAAGGATTATTTCTGAGGATATACCTGTTAGAACAAGTTGATTAAAAGGTAAATTAAGAAGATTAAATGTTGTTTTAGTTCAGAAGATTCTGTCTTTATGAACTAATTTTTCCAAAAATCTCAATTACATCAAAAATAAACATTTCACTTTTTTTTGCTGCTCAGTCTGAGGTCAGTACAGTTCGGGTCACATTTGTTTACTTCAACAAGAAGGAATTAGAAGTTTTAGTCGCTAAACTTCTGGTCCTCCATAGGAGAGCAAAGAGAGAGAACAGGAAAAACTCTCCATGCGTCTGTCAGTAGTGCATGTTGTGAACACAAGAACTTTTTGGTGCGTGGCTGCATCTAGGCGTAAGAAAGGTCACCATCAAAAATTGGGTTTCCACATCAAAATCCAAGATGGCCTCCACCATAAGCACATGTAAACCAACCACCGCAAGCATTTGAGGGAACTTTGCTTCTTAGTTTTTATTTTGCTTAAAAGTTTCCTCAAATGACTGGGGTGGCCAAATATTAATATATGGGGGTTCAAGGCCACCACTGGGCACCCCTGGCTCCACCACTGCTTCTGGTCATGGATAAAATTGTCCCTTCCTCTCAGCAGGATCCGTCACTCCGTGCTGCCTCGGACAAGAAAAAAACCCACTTAAAACTTACATCTTCTTCTCCAGAGTGTAACGCCTCAACACTTGAATATCTTGACCCAAAAACATTTAGGTTTCCCAGTTCACTTCGACACAAATTTCCAAAACTAGCCTCCTGATTATCGAGGGACATCAGCCTGTTTAATCCGTTTGGTGCTAATACAGTAGCCCCTCATTTATCATGGGGGATCTGTACCCTGAAGACCCTGAAGACCCACGATAAGTGAAAAACCATGAAGTAGGAATAGTAGT
>JARVGS010000789.1:22878035-22889009 GCA_031762315.1 Hypsolebias antenori | reverse complement strand
ACGGTTCTTAGGTCCGGAACCCGTTCGTAACTCGAGGACTAACTGTATATATATATATATATATATATATATATACATACTGTATATATATACACATTTGTATATTATATACATTTGTCTATTATATACACACCAAACCACTTCATGTCAAAGAGCATATGGACAAATAGCTTCTTTTTTTTCAAAATCTAAAAAATTAGAGTGTTTAAAATGTGTCTGAGCCTTTAACTCTGTTTTACTCAGAGACCAGAACAAAGAAGCAGATTAGAGTTTTTCTTCAACGTTCCTTTAAATCTAAAACTAACCCTTGCCTTTGGGTTAGTGTGTTGGGCTGATTTAAAGTCCAGAAGACACTGAAGTTATGTGCTTGTTCCAGATACACAGATGTTCTGGACGTGGTCCAGGCTGTGCTCTTTCATCCTGACCCAGATGTGCGAGCTGGTTCCACCATCGGAGCGGTCACTGCCTGCGTGGACCCACTTTCTTCCTGCATGGAGCACAGGTATCATTTCTGGGTTCCACTCTGCCATCCTCTGAGAGGCGAGTTGTTTTTGTTGTTGTTTTAACTATAAACTGCTTCTTCAGGAAGCAGAACATCTGGCATGAACAGTGCCAACCAAATCAATCATTTGGCTGCATGTTTGGGTTTACAAAGGGATTCCATGGATCTTATAGGGATCTCTGTCTAGTTGGAACAAAACACTAAAACTGATAAACATTTGTTTCACGTAACAGGACTGTAAAACTACTGCAGCTGTTCACTTCTTGTGTTATTAATTTTATTGTCACATGGAAGTCTCTAAGTTGTTGCAATGCATTCTGGGTAAAAGACATAGACAGATTGCTCCATCCATTTTGAACGTTGGTACCTTTGAACTGAAGTGCATCATCAGAGAGGAGAATGTAGAAATGACTGTCTGCGGCTGAAGACGATGAAGAGGAGGGAGGTGGACAGAAGAGCAGCTGATGAGAGAGAAGATGCTGCAGAGAGCTCCGCTGTCCGTCACCAGCTGCTCATCAGTAAACACCAGAGCACGACGGAGGAGAAGAGTTGCACACTGCACTATACAACACACTGAAAGCTGGTTGATCCACTGAGAAGGTGCCGTTTATAAGACTGAAGAAGTCTTTCAGATGAAAGACCAAATGTTTCTGCAAGTTTTTGTTTTTTGAACCCGTCCAGAGGACCAGACTTAACTTTTTATATTTTTCTACCTGGACACCAGGATATATTATACACACATCCATCCATCATCCAACCATCACAATTCCATCCATCCATTCATCTATCCACCATCCATCTGTCCATCATCCAACTGTCCATCTGTTCATCATCCATTCATCATACTTCCATCCATCTATCATCCATCATCCAGCCATCTTAATTCCAGCCATCCATTCATCTATCCATCTGTCCATCATCCAACTGTCCATCCATCATCTATCCATCATCCATCTGTCCATCATCCAACTGTCCATCCATCATTCATCTGTTCATCATCCATTCATCATACTTCCATCCATCTATCATCCATCATCCAGCCATCTTAATTCCATCCATCCATTCATCTATCCATCTGTCCATCATCCAACTGTCCATTCATCATCTATCCATCAGTTCATCCATCTGTCCATCCATCCATCCATCCATCCATTATCCATCCATCTGTTCATCATTCATCCATCTGTCCATCCATCATCTATCTATATGTTCATCCATCTGTTCATCCATCATCTGTTCATCCATCTGTCCATCCATCATCCATTATCTATCCATCTGTTAATCATGCATCCATCTGTTCATCCATTTGTCCATCCATCTATTCATCCATCATCTATCCATCAGTTCATCCATCTGTCCATCCATCATCCATCTGTCCGTCCATCTGTTCATCATTCATCCATCTGTCCATCCATCTGTCCATCCATCATCTATACTTCTGTTCATCCATCTATCCATCCACCATCCAACCAGCTGTTCACCAATCATCTGTCAGTTCATCCATTTGTCCATCCATCTATCCATTATCCATCCATCTGTTCATCATTCATCCATTTTTCTGTCCATCCATCCATCTGCTAGTTCATCCATCCATCCATCACCCACCACTTGTCCTAATTTGGGTCAGGTTGTTCTGGAGCTGATGTAAATTCAAACCTTGTTCCACCAGGACCACAAGGTGATACAGAACAACCACACAATAACCAGCAGCAGAGACAGCAGCCCAGTTATTAGACGTGTTCGCATCACCACCATTTTTTTTGTCATTTACCCTTTACATGGGGGGAGTGGTGGCGCAGAGGTTCGAGATGGTGGGCCTGTGATCGGAAGATCACCGGTTCAAGCCCCGGCACCGACAACATCAAAATGTTGGTGGAAAATGTGAAACATCCACACCTGCCTCCACCCTCATTTGTCCCACCCTGGGCCCCTGAGCAAGGCCCCTAACCCCCACCATCTGCTTCCTAAACAGGTCTCTCTTGAAAATGAGTTCTCGTGGCTCAACGAGACTACCTGGATAAATAAAGGGTAAATGAAATAAAAAAATTAATTTATCCAGGTTAGTCTCATTGAGTCACGAGAACTCATTTTCAAGAGAGACCTGTTTTTTGGGAGCAGGTGGTGGGGGTTAAGAGCCTTGCTCAGGGGCCCAGAGTGGGGCAAATGAGGGTGGAGGCAGGTGTGGGTGCTTCACCTTTTCCTCCCACATTTTGATGTTGACAGTACCAGGAGTTGAACCTTCGACATTCCGATCACAGGCCCATCTTCTGTAGCCTCTGCGCCACCAACAACTTTTAGTAGACTAGAGAAACAACTTTTCAAAGGATCTCTGACGACTTCACATTTTGGCCTTGATATGTTGTTATTTCTCTATTTTACTAACAGGACGTGTGTAAAACCGACAGGTGGCAGAACTACACGTGCAGTTGTTCAGTTTGCCAGCAGCTGAAGTGGTTCAGCTACAACGGATCAGCGTGAATGTTTTTGAGTAACAAAAGGTCACAGATGGAGCTGAATGCTGATAAAATGTTGGAAGTTTCCAGGACTCGGCTGCACTTTGAGGCCAGTAAAGCTGAAGCCTCGCTCTTTGTTTCCACACAGGATCAGCCGTCTGTTCAATCCGCCTCTGCTTTTGTTGCAGGTTTTAGATGAAGCTTACGAGCTTCTCACTGTCGTGGTCCGACTGAGCCGCAGTGACACGCCACTCCTGCTATTAGTCGGGTTTCCACTCCAGAGCCAAGATTAGCCGCTCGCTGTTCTTAGAAAAACAATCTGCAACGTCTCATTTTTAATATTTTACTCAGAACTATTTCCATCCACAGGAATGTCTGTAATTTGGAGCTTTAAGGGATTTAATGTAAATAGTCTACAACGTACAACCAACAATTCATTTAATCAAGGACTGGGAGCACGAGTTTGACTTACTTGTGAATTTTTTCTATTTTAGTTACACACAGTCTCCAACACACTCCCACTAAAGTTTAGCTAGATGTTCCTCAGCAGGTCCCCTCAGGCTGTTTGTCTCCATCAACAACTTCTGGCTGATCTTGGCCACTTTGCGTTGGCAAAGAGAGACGACCGACTGCGGTCGATCTTATTCACCAACAGGAAGTGAAGACCTTCTGGAAAATTAAACATCACTTTTTTTTTTTTTTTTTTTTTTTTTTTTTTTTTTTTTTTAAGATTTAAGTTTATGTTTGATGAATTTTGACCCAGCTGGATCAGATAATAAATTTAAACTTGTTTTATCAGTTTGATGTAAAATCATTCCAATAAAATGAAAAAAAAAATGGTTTAAATAAATAGTTTAAAGGCTAAAACAGATCTGATGCCCAGGATGAGTGGAAAGTTCTGACATCAAAATTAGAAACCTAAAAATGTTCTTTAGTGTCACCCAGTGTCTTCTGTGACTCTCCAACTATTCCAACAACGTGTTTCTCCTCCTCCACATGTTCTCCTCACCGTCTGGACCTTCAGCTGCAGGCAGCAGAATATTTTCCACGTTTTTAAGAAGAGCTTTTTGTGTCTGTGGTGCTGCTGGGGTGCTAATTGAGGAAGGTCAGCCCGGCTTAGGCCTGCCCTCCCCGCCACCCCGTCATCGTGGGTCTTTAACCCCTCAGGTCCACGTGTGGATCCAAACATGGTTTCCTCTTTATGATGAGAATAAAAGGAATTCATGAGCCGAGGAGAGGAGCAAACTTCTCGAAGTGATTCCTCGCATCCTCTGTCTGAGTTCAACTCAAAATTATCCAAAACCAGAATTGAAGGTCACCGTAAATGATGTGAATTACATTAAAGGCTCTTCAGTCATCAGTTTCCTCTTCAGATTATAATCCCATGTTTGGAAAACACATTCTAATCTGTAGGCACTAATTCCAGTCATATTCATTTTGTGCTTGTTAACCAGAATGTGTGAAAACATTTTACACATCTTTGTGCATCCATACGTAAGGACGAATTATTGCCCATAATAATCGGCTAAACACACAGCGAGTTTCTTTTAAACTGGTTTATGAGATGAATTAAGCACATTTCTGATTAAATCATCCACAGCAATAATCTAAACATTAACACTTAATATAATAATTTGATTTGATTCAATATGGCCTTTCTGGTGCATCATATGGATGCAGTTGGAGAGGACTCACTGTGGAGACCCCTGAAGAGGGAAAAACAAGAACAAGACGATAATGTGGTTTTATTATTTATAAATACTTACATTAAACAAGTTTTCATTTTGAATCAAACCAATGGTTAATTGTTGGTGGTGGTAGTAGTAAGGATATTAGTATCAGTCATTGTATTAGTAGTAGTTGTAGTATTAGTATTTGTGTTAGTCAAAATAATGTTGATGTTGTTTATTGTTACTAATAATAATAAGAAATAATATGTTTTCTTTTCTTATCTTCCTCCTCCTCTTTCTAAATCATAATCTGAGTTCTCATCATAGTACTATTACTAATATTATTAGTACTGTAATGGTTGTAGTAATACTTCAACTATTTTAATATCGTTAGTGGTGTTAATTGCTGTTGTCATAGTATTACTATTATTATTGATGGTAGTATGGTACTTGTATTAGTCATAGTATTTTTATTTGTAGTGAGGGAGTGGTGGCGCAGAGGTTAGAGAAGGTGGACCTGTGATCGGATAATCGCCTGTTCAACTCCCGGTACCAACAACATCAAAATGTGGTTGGGAAAGGTGAAGCACCCACACCTGCCTCCACCCTCATTTGCTCCATTCAGGGCCCTTGAGCAAGGCTCTTAACCCCCACCATCTGCCCCCCAAAAAAGTATTATTTTCTGTCTTGTCCTGTTTTTTTTTTGTGTTGTTGTTTATTTGTATTTTATTTTACCTGGAAGCTGCTGTGAAGCTAAACTTTATCAAGTTGTTAGTTTATTTCAGTCCATCGTCCTTCTTCCCTCCAGGAGTCGTTCCTCTCTCTGTTGTTTGAGTTTTCTGTATCTAACCCGAGTTCTTCTGTCTGACCTCAGGTTAATGTTTCCGAAGCTCCTGGAGCAGTGCAGCCAAGGTGAGTCATCCCAAACGAGGTGCAGTGATCTGACAGGAGAGGTGGCGGGTGACACGCATCGTGCTCATTAAAATCTGAACAGCTGATTATAAAACCTCATTAAAGGCCCGACGCTCCAGCTCGTGCTCAGACGCTGGATTTGATCCGTCATGTTTGTTGATGGATCCAGTTTGATGAGCAGGACGGGGTCTGAGTGGAGCTGAGATGATAAAAAACGACTTTGATCTGTCTCAGAAATGTGTTTTTCATATTGTTGTCTCTTCTGGAAGGAATGAAAGTGTCAGTTTTAGAGACAACAAAGCTGGTGTGAGGTGCGTCTTCTCCCAGAACTCACGTCTTTGTGCCGTGTTGTGTGCCAGGCTTGGTGAGCGCCGTGGTGTTCACGGGGCTGACAGCGGAGGAGAAGAGCCCCCTGGCGCAGCACGTTCAGCAGCTGGTACGCTCCGCTAACCCCACGGCTGCGTTCATACGAGCAGAGAGAGGAGCTGTCATCAGGTAGGCTCCCTCACCACCAGGATCCACGTCCTCTGTCTCTGCTGAAATAGAAAGCCGCTCGCTTCTCACATCACAAGCTTTTAAGAGACTGTCCGTACCGTTAGCAAAATATCCCATGAGCCATTGAACAGAGTTTTATGAAACTTTCTGTAAATAATAAAAATAGTAAATACAAAAGAGAAATTTCTGGATTTACTGGTCTGTTCCCAGTTCACCTGTGGTCAGGAGGTCCAGGTGGACTCTCAGCCTCAAAGGTAGGAGGAGCTCGGAGTAGAGCCGCTGCTCTTCCTCATCAGCTGAGGAGGACTCCAAGAGCTAAGAGCTCCTGTATGAGACTCAGTTTATCTTCAAGGTTTGATCAAAGTGACTACACGTCCACTGTCAGGAGGCTGAGTACCCAACCAGACGTCCGGGGGCGACGGCTCCAACCAGCGAAAAGAACGAAGAGGAAGAAGACGAGAAACGAAAGAGCTGATGGGCGACGGGACCCCTGCCCCTGCTGCGCTGCTTCTTTCTGAGAATATGATCTCCTCCACCACCATGTTTGACGTTGCCTGAAATGGACCTCAGGACTCTGGATGTTACATTCGTCCCTGTTTCTGTCCATGATGGACCTTCAGCTGGTCTGAAGCTCTGAGAGGTGGTGGTGAAATAATTTCTCTTTCTTTTAACCCAGGAGTGAAGATCTGCGTGTGATTCTGTCTGAGAGCAGCTTCAGTGAGCCTCAGATGCTCAGAGCCCGTTACGTCCTCTACCCCGGCTGGTGAGACAGACACTCATCTCCAACACTCCACATTTTAGCTGATTGAGACCTGCTTCGGCTTTCTTTGGTTTAACTGCCTCTCAGCTGCTGTGGAGGGTCCATCAGCTGCTGATTGCTGTGAAGACCCTCAGGGCAACTGTCAGGGGTCGCCTGCTGGTCCTGCAGTCTCTAGTTTCAGACATGGGGGGGGGGTGGGGGGGGGTGGGGGTCTTCTTCTGAACCGGGCTCTTTAATGCACTTGTTCTGCAGGCTGTGTGTGTCTGTTAGCAAAATATTTCATGAACCACTGAACAGTTTTATTTGTTTGAGTCGTTCCTGTGAGCTGCTGGGTGACAGCAACATGTGACGTCCACATGTTCTGTGTGTCCAGGTGCAGAGGACACTTGTCCTCTGGGTCTGAGGGTCTGGTCTTCACGCAGCAGCTCGTGGTTTTCAGCCGCCCCCTGGAGAGGTCTCTGTTCGTCTGCCGCTGTAAAGGTGAAGGAACCTCTCCGTCCTCCTGTTTGATGTCTCAGTGACCTGAGCCGGTCGGTCCTGTGGTCCCTCCATGTTTGGACACGGCCGAGGTCTCAGCGTAGTTAAAGTCCTCGCTGTGAAAAGGTTTAATTCTCAGTGGACGTTTAAAACCTGTCGGCTTCTTTCCGTCACAGCTGTGTGTTGACTTTTATGATTTGTTTGGACCGACTGATGAAGCTGATTGTTCTGCAGCCTTCAGGTCCTCCCTGAAGTCCAGCCCCTTCACGGGAAACGTCTACAACGTCTGGGGACGAGTCCAGTTTTCTGGTAGGATCACATGTCTGCAGCTGATGGGATTATTCTGAGACAGTCACACTTTAATTGTTTTATTTAACAGTGTATAGCTGTTTGGCTACTTTTAGCTAGCTGTTCCTGTTATCTTTATGTTTTCAGCTAGTTTTATGCTATATCTAGCTTTTAGCTCTTGTTCAGCTGTTTTGGCTTTACCAGCTCAGTGAGCTTCTTCAGCTGTCCCTCAGCTCTCGGCGTGAGGCTGTATTGAGCAGCCTGTTGTGGTTCTGGTTCTCGTGGGCCTTCTGGGTTCATGATCCTCAGCAGCAGCTGCAGACGCCGTCAGCAGGGTGTGACTCTGACCTTTGACCTCTGAAACCTCCAGACTCAGACCGGACAATGGAGGTCTGCTACAACGCAGCGAGCGGGAGCCTGAGTATTGTCCCAGATCAGAACCCGGACCACCCAACTCCAGGCCCAGAGGAGCCGGAGCCGCCCTGCTTCCTGGTCTTTGATGGTGTGGGTCTGACTCAGGACAGACTGAAGGACTGGCTGAGGCTCTGTGCCAAGCAGGTGGGGGTTAAATGTTCTTCAAACGCCGTCTCCGTATCGAGAACGAGATCAAACCTGTTTGTTTTTCATCTTCACAGAAGCAGGAAGTGAAAATGAAAAAGAGCCGAAATTCTCTTTCACTCCAAGAACTCAGCAGCATCCACGTGAGTCTGAAGACGGTGGGCTCAAAATGAGCGCAAATATTTATTTATTTATTTACACATAGAAGGTGGTTAAAGGTTGTTTCAAAAATGAATTGACGTAAAAAAACCTCAAACTTTTTTTTTTTTTTTTTTAAATATCACCTCCAGAAAACTGCTGAGCTCGTTCAAGGAGCTTACAACTGCATTTTAATTATTTAAAAAACATTTAAAACACCGTTCCACAACCCTCCTGCTGCCCAACATGACCCACGAGGCCGCAGCCTTGAGGCTTCATGGCTCATTTGACCCAAGGGCAGCAGGAGGGTCGTATAGTCCTTCACTTTGAACGAGAGATTTAGGAGCATGAAGTGTTTTTTTTGTTTGTTTGTTTGTTTTAAACTCGTCAATCAGCTTATCACATCCTCCTTGATCAGTCGTCAACCAAATTTATTAAAATTAATAAAAAAACATTCATAACAAATGCGGGTGGCCCGTTTAATAACACAAACCACTAATAACCCGTCTTAGCGTCCACCTTCCTGCTTTGCTTTCTTTATACGCTCATCACACGACGGACATACTGTGGTCTGGTCTTCATCCTGAATAGAGTGTCACGTTCACTTTTCATCACTCCAAGGTCAAGGTCACAAGTCAAGGTCAAAGTTAAAACCAGGTCTTTGCTTGTCCGGGTCCTTGCTACAGATTGCTGTATAATAGTTTGTTGACGGGCATTTGATTTGCATGTCGCGCTCATGTTTATCATCTTATGTCCACAGTTTTTTCTTTGGTAACAAATACATCAAAAATAAACATAAACAATCTTTTTAGATACGTGGATTTTATCTAAGGACCCGTATTTGATGACCCTCAGTGGAACCCTGACCACAACTTTAGGAATAGCTGTTATAAATTGTTTTATTCAATATTATTTTCTGTTCATTTATATTTTATAACTTCTGTGTAAAAATAACTGATTAATCCAGATGATCTGTGGTTCCCAAACTCTGTTTTAATCTCACAACTTAAAAAATGTATTAAGTTTGAATAAATGTTCAAGTATTTATTAATAACTAAATGTTTTCATACTAATATCTGCTTCCTGAAATCGATGAGCTGCAGCAGAATGTTTGTCCAGCGTTTAACATGTGACCTGATTCGTTGTGTTCAGACGGCCCGACACCTGGACCCCCTGCCTCCAGGTTATTTCTACAACGGCCATCAATACGTCGACATCTTTGGAGAGAAACAGAACGTCCATCCCAGTATCCTTTTCTTCAGAACAGGAACAGTGGACCAGAGTAAACCTGACCCTGATCTCTCCTTACATCCAGCTCCTGCAGACATGAAGGAGTTCATCGACGAGTACGTCGCTGAGGCCAACAAAGAGATCGATGCGTTCAACCGCGGGCTGGAGGAGCAGCCGGACCTGTTCGACCCGTGATGCAGTCCTGTCTGTGTCATTATTATGGACATCCAAATCCTGAACTTTTGAAATATGCCCGTTAAAGGCGGACGCATAATGCAGTGGTTCCTAACCCTGGTCCCTGAGGAACACCATCCTGTATGTTTTAGTTGTTTCTCTGCTCCAACACACCTGATTCAGTGGTTTAATTACTTAAGTTCAGCAGAAGCCTGTTAGTCACCCTTTCATTCACATCAGGTGTGTTGGAGCAGAGGAACAACTAAAACATGCAGGATGGGATTCCTCAGGGACCAGGGTTGGGAACCATAATGTTCTGTTTGACGTTCATCGCTCTATAGTTCTCAGTCCCATCTCTTCTCGTTCAATCAGACTGAGCTGCCTCGTTGTATGAGCAGTGTTTTATAAATTATTCCTTTTAAAGTGTTTACAAACTCACAAACAACCTTTTCATAACACATCAATGTTTTACAAAGTTACCCTGATTGTAAAATAGTTAATTTATTTATTTATTGCATCTTAACCCTCTTGTTGCCGTTGGGGCAAAATGACCCACGAGGCTTATTGAGGGTTAGCCCAGCAGTCTTCTCTGGTTTCTGAGTTTTGCTACAGCAGCACTGAGCGTGAGACTAAAACTGGGGGATTTCTCTTCATTGGGACCTAAACAGATGGACTCCCTCACAGCTCTCCAGCTGACTAAATGCTAACGTTCCTCGTAAATTTCCTCGTTAATCCACTAAACCTGAAGGTTTTGGTACTTAACAGTTTGGTACAGACGCTCCTCTGAGGAGGAGGAGCGGACGTTTTCACAGTGATTTTGTGCTCATTTTGGGAAAACTCTCCTTTTGCCCGAGCAGATATTTATTTGGCCTCTGGGGCGTTGGTGCTAATTGTTGGGACCGTTCTGTTGTCTTCGGACCAAAAGGAACATCCACTTCTCACAAACCTGAGATTTCATTTTTACCCTGTGAAATTTACGTCCTGCACAGTAGATGGAGGTGAAATTGTGGTTAATATTTAATACGTGTCGCTGCAATCAGACTAAACTTTTTATAGTTTATATTATAAAGAGAAGGGAAATTAAACTCCAGAAGTGCCGGTGTGTTTGTGAAAAATGATTTAACCAACCTGCATTTGTATTAATCTGTATTTTCTTTCATTTTCCACTGATTAATACTTTGTATAAATTAACTGTTGTATTTATTGCACCACATAATTAATAAAATATTTATATCACTCGTTGCTTGTGCTTTTATTTCTTGTGGTTTAAATTTAAAGATCTGGTTGTTCTTGGGGGGGGGGGGGGGGGGGGGGGGG
>JARVGS010000789.1:22867555-22878014 GCA_031762315.1 Hypsolebias antenori | reverse complement strand
AGTGGATTTGTCACCTGGAGAAAGTTCTTTGTGTTGTGAAAGCTCTGCGAAGCTTTCAGTGGGTGAAAGCTTTTATGTGTTTTGGTCTCACCTTGTTTTTTGCTGCAGAAATGGAGAGAGTGAGGATCCCATCCTCCTTTTCCTGATGCAGTTGGTGTTCAGAAAGAAAGGAAGACGGGGGCAGAGTGTGTGTCCTTGTTTTGTTGCCAGGCAGATCCAGTCCTTCACATTTCTAACCACTGACATAAGTGTTTCCTCGCCCCTCTCTCCTGCCTCCACCGAGCCGCCCGTTACTCCCCAGCGACTCGGGCCAAGGCCACCCATCCTGTACGCTCTTTGTTCGCTCCTCACACCTCCTCCACCGACACCCGCCCTCTTTTTTTCTCCTGTCCACCCCTCTGACTGTATTTTTACCGAGGCACAGCTATTTGTGGGCGATTATAGGACAGAACATGTAAACACTTATCACTCCACAAGTGTCTGATGCAGCTCGCCGAGTGAGTCCGGGTCATTAACGCCATGAGGCCTTGTGTTAGATTACTCCTCTTAGCCCCACTTGGTTTGGAGGACGTTGAGTTTTCTTTTCACTCAGAGGTTAAAAGGTTCAATAGAACTGGAATGAAGGTATAAAGAACTAAAAAAGCTCTTCAAGCGCCACGGTTTTTGGCTACATCAAAATTCGTACTCTGTAGAACCAAAGCACGAACTGAGTCCACGTTCTTGGTGCAGGTTGGACTCTTCTCCGATCCTGTTTGTGGTCTTCATGGACAGGATCTAAAGGTGCAGTCGTACAGGAGGTGTCTGGTTCAGGAACCTCAGGGTCTCCTCTCTTATTTATGCAGATGATGTGGTTCTGTTAGTGTCATCAAACCAAGACCTTCAGCGTGCGCTGGGGCGGTTCGTAGCCGATGGTATGAGAGTCTGCTCTTCAAAGTCCAAGATCATGGTCTTTGGGGTAAGTCTTTGTCTCAGGTGAAGGGGTTATTTGGGCGTTTGGTTTCTGAGAGATTTTAAGATGGACCAGGAGATGGATTGAAGCCTCGTCCTCAGTAATGAGGGCGTTGCTTCGGTCAGTCGTGATGAACAAACAGTTAAGTTGAAAGGTAAAGCTCTGGATTTACTGGTCTGGCCACGTTCTAATCTTCACCAAACTGAAAGGATCAGATTCTGCACACAAGCAGCTGAAATGAGCTGCCTTCGTAGGGGGTGGGGGTGTGGGCTCAGCCTTAAAAAGAGGGTGAGAAGTTCCTAGTAGAGCCGCTGCTGTTCTGCATCTTAAAAGGAGTCAGCTGAGGAGGTTCATCTGATCAGGACACCTCCTGTTGGAGGTTTTCTTAGCACGTACCACTGGGAGGAGACACGGGGGCAGATCCAGAACTCTGGAGAGATTCTATGTCCTCTCTGGTCTGAACATCTTTGGAGCTGGAGAGCGTCTCTGGGAAGAGGGAGGTCTGGGTTCCTCTCCTGGACCTGTTGCCTCCACGACCCAACCACAGATCAGAGGTAGAAGATGGAGATGGAGCCTCTACTTTCTCCACTTCACAGAAATGGTCCAGCAATAAATTATACATTTCTCCATCTTCAATGATCATTTCCAGTATGTTTTATATCATTTGTCCTGTGGTTTATGAGATATTTTGCTAACAGACATAAAATTATTGTTCTTTACTGTGGTAAAAACGATGAAGGCCATGCTCTTAAATTTATACCACAGGAATGAGATGAAGTGATTTTCAAAGATTTGAAAGACTCGTGACAAGACAATTTATGCGTTCATACTTTTTTTAATTGAAAACTTTTTGACAACTAATTACAGACATGCAGTTCTGTTTCTCCAACATCATGATGATGCACAAATTGATGTTTATCATCGTTAAGCACCAATGTTGTACCAAAAAACAAACAAAAAAAAATGATATTAAAACTTCCTCTCACTTATCTGTTGTTGGTTACGGCTAAAACAGATGGACACAGTTAATCGCTTATTTATAAAGATTAAACCTGTTAAATTGCAGCTCACAACACTTTCAGGATGAGTCTGATGGGAGGTGTAAAAATAAATTTTAGAAAGGAGTACCATAGAAGAAGACATGGAGGCGGGGCCTAAACTTACAGGCAATTAAAAGTAGTTTTGGGTTCACACAGTAAAATATGTAAACAGTTTAATCAAAAAACATCCTTTGCATTCTTATAATACGTTAAAGTATAACACAAATGTTGTTTTTCAATTATCATCGTTTGTTTGAAAAAAAAAAAAACGAGGATAAAATCTCAACCTCTGATAGAAAAACAACACAACACAATTTTATTTAGCTCCATCCTTTTATAACGGTTTATTTCTGGATAAGTGTCTGTAAACCAGATGAGACCAAAGTGAAGCCGTTTAGACATAACACGTGCAAACACCTCAAACCAACTGTAAAGCATGGCGGTGGCGGTTTGATGATTTGGGCTTGTTTTGAAGCAGCTGAACCGGAATATCTCTCATTTGTTAACTCGCCCATAAACTCTTTTCTGCGCTAAATTAGACTCAAACTGAGGGATATAAGACAACGCAATAACTGAACAGCCTAAAAATGAAATAATTAAGGTCTAGAACTCAACCAGAAGTGTTGTGGTACCACAACGGACCTGTAGCAACGTTCAAAATAAGAGCGTAACAACAAAGTGCAGCTGATGTACCCATTTGAAACACAAATACATCAGTTTATTACTGTCAATGTGTCTATAAGCTGTTAACTGTGTTTTTTCAAGACTTTTACCAAATATTCACTATGAATGTGCCAATATACAAAGTACATTCATACTCACAGAGTCTGTTGTTTTACTGTTACTACACCTGCTTTAAGGAAGCTCTTGACCTTGACTTCTCTAAATGGCTTTAAGAATTTGTTGGACTCCTGGAAAGAACCAATGCAAACATGTTCCTGCTTTTAGTTTTCTACATTCACCTTATATTCTAACTGTTTTCACTACTTTTTTTTTTGCCATCTTCTATGACTGTCTATTGTTGTCGCTGTTGTCATCATTCTTTGTTTAAACCAGGTCTCTCTTGTAAATGAGTCCTCGAGTCTCAGTGGGATTAACCTGCCTAACTAAAGGTTGAATCATTCACCTTCTTCACCTCAAACACCATCAGAACAGCCATGTCACGTGACTCCCCCATGGAGGCGGCCAGTTTTAGCTCCTGAGGACCGTTTGCGGTAAAAACCTCCCCCTCCCAGATTCTGGTCTTGTTCAGTTTCAGATCAGTTCGTGCATCTCCCACCACACTTACCTTGTGGGCTCCAGGCACTCGAACCCTGAACTGGACCCAGGACAGGGGCTCAAGGAGGCCTACGCGAGGCTCGAAGAGCACACAGCCCTTCCTCCAGGCTGAGTAGACGCAGGGGAACGGAGGTCTTGTTTGAGCGCAGCTGTTCCTCACAACAAAGTCACACATGGGGCTAAAATCTCTGCTGGGGGTGATGCAAGCGTAGAGTCCCAGCTTGTACACCCCAGGTTCAGGCAGGCTGAGGCTCAACGTCACCTTGCTGTCCGTGTACGTGCAAAACAAGTAACGGGAAAGTGGGTACAATGAGATTGTCTTCTCTTTGCTGAGCACGTAATGTAGCTCTAAGTCCCGTTGGTTGTAAAAGGTGAGGTTGCACTTTCCTTGTTGGGTGCTCACGATGGCAGCGTTGTGGCTGAATTTAGACAACCCGGCCTCAGAGGTCCGGGTCCCGGGCCCACACGCTGAGGCCAGATTAGGAGGAAACAGCTCATCTGGGCCAACAACCTTTCCCTTGCAGTGCAACAGGAAGTTGGCGGCATTTTGAAATTTTGCGTCTGTGTTTTCGTAGTCTCGTACGAACACGGACAGTCGGTAGAACCCCCGCGAGGGACACAACACGTGACAGGTAAGGATGTCTGGTTGAATCTGAGTTGCCATGCAACGCTTGGCTGTAGAAGCTTCTAAATGTTGGTGGACCAGTTCACAAAGCACCATCAGAGGCCTGGAGGCCTTCAATTTCACGTCAAAGACACCGTCGTCCACTTCAGCTACTTGCCCGTCATGGCTGCTTCCGGACACACCCAAGGTTCCTGCAAAAGGCTGCAGGCCCCAAGACAAGAAGGGGTTGTCTGGGAGGTCCTCTGTGGCCCTAGGGAGTGGACACTCAATCGTGAAGGAGCAAACCCAAACCAGAGGCGTGGTGGCCGACTCGGGTCTGGCGAACAGCTTCACATCATAAGTGCCGCTCGCAGGCGGCAGCAGCTGCAGCTTCATGCTCTGGAGAGAGACGGTCAGGAGGCCGAACGAGGAGCCGTTCGCCTCCTTCTGCTCCAACGCTCCAGAGTGGAGGAGGTCGCGGTGCTGCGTGATCTCATAGGTGAAAGTCGTCGGCCTGGAGAAGCCAATGGATACTGTGGCCTCGCCGTCCTCTGAAAAACAGCAAGAATCCAGTTCTTCTTTGAAAACTGAAAAACAAATGTCTTTGCCCGCCATCTTTAATGCCAGAAGATTCAAATATGTGTTGGGGATGACGCTCAGCTACTACCACACCAAGTTTTACCTCAATATCCGTAAAAATGCCTGAGTTGTACCACGTGTGTTAGCAAAATACGATTAGTTGTGTAAAACTGCTGTGGACCTGTAAGGATGTGGAAGTGACGAGGGTTTCTGAGCCGAAGCCCCAAGGTGAAGAAGGCCGAGGTCTTAAAAACTCGTTTCTCAAACTCCTCCAGGGGGACGGGCGGGTCCAGGAGCTGCCACTGCTCCTCGTCCGGGAAGTGAGAATCAATCAACTCCTCCGGGTCCGTCAGGAAATAGAAGTCATCAAACCTTCACAATGAGACGGAGACGAGAAAAATCAACTCTGCTGTTCACGAGTTCAAGAAGTTAAATCGTCTGAAGTTTTCAGACTTGACCACCAGGTCAAACTAAACATGATTATTAACCGATTGACACAAACTATTTCAATTTGATACATAGGGCTGAAAAGGGGGAGCGGTGGCGCAGAGTTTAGAGAAGGTGGGCCTGTGATCGGAAGCTCGCCAGTTCAACTCCTGGTACCGACAACATAAAAAATGTTGGTGGGATTGGTAAAGCATCCACACCTGCCTCCACCCTTATTTGCCCCACTCTGGGCCCTTGAGCAAGGCGCCATCTGCTCCCCTGGGCGCCCTAGATAGCAGCGCTCTGCTCCACACAGAGGGCTGTGGTAGCTCGGTTGTCTGTGGTTGCGTCAGGAAGGACATCCGGTGTAAAAATTTATGCAACTTAGTTTGCTGTGGTGACCCCTAACACATGGAGCAGCCAAAAGAAGATGAAAATAACAAAGAAACAAACAACAACAAAACAGAGCTGAAGAAGCTGATAATTTGGACTTAAAATAATAAAAATAAAAAAAAAAGCAGAACACTAGCTAAAGACTAAAAGAAACAGAATGCTCGCTAAAAGTAGAAAAATATTACCTTAAAGATACAAAGATCAAAAGAACAGTTTAAAGTTAAATGTGACTAAAAGCTTGATAAATATAAAAACACGCAAGCAAAAGAGTAGCAAAAGGCTAATTAAAAGCTAAAGTGTTCTAGCTAGGAGTTTAAAGAGGTTAAATGCTAACTAAACAGCAAATCAAGAAAAATTCCACCAAAAAGTATCAAAAGAGCAGATAAAATTTAGAAGTCCGCAGCCTAAAGTAGCTAAATGCGTTAATTAAACACTAGCATAAAGCTATAAGTAGCAGAAGGATAGCTAAAGTTAATTAACAATAGACTAGATAAATGTTTGCTAAAAGTAGCTAAAGTTTAGATAAAAACTAAAGTAATAGAAGTGTAATTAAAATTTATAAAAGGTAAAGTAACAAAAAGCTATAAGCATCAAAAATGTAGCTAAAAGCTAAAACAAGCAGAATTGTAGTTGAAAGCTTAAAGTAGCACAGGAAGACCAAAGCAGAGTCAGCAGTTGAAACAGATTTCAAAGATTTGTGAGTAAAGTTAAATATACATAAGTTATAAAAACACAAATCACAGCGCCCATTTCCTGAATGAGCTGAATGTTTTGATATATGAACAGCTTAAAAAGTACAGTCAGTAAAATTAAAGCGGTTGCAAAAAACACAAAACTAACTTATTATTAGGATTACTGATTCAGCATTTACACAAAATAAATGGGCTTAAAATGTATTTTACAAGTAAATTTCAGGGGTTTGTATCATTAACTTCACCTTTTGACAAAGTTTCTGTGCTCCATGTCGACTCGCCCGGCTCCCCAACAGGCGTCCAGCAGGAACCACTGTCCTCCCAGGAGCACAGCGTTCCACAGGTGGTCCGACTTCACATGCCGAAGGCTCTGACCCTGACGGTAGCCGATGCCTTTACTGTGACCCGGCACCGCCTGGCACTCGATACCCACCTCTCTGTAAACACACACAGTACAGAACATGTTTAGATCCTCATCACCAGGCTATAAGAAAAGTCACTGCTGCCACAGAGATTCCCGCCTTTTTTTGGAGCGGGGCGGAACACAGCTGCAGGAAAGAAAGAGAGAAATACAGTCTGAAAAGTAAGCCTCAAACAAGCAGCCGCTATGTGGAAACCATAAAGTGCTTTAAAAAAGTCTTGAGACCGTGAGCAACAGGAGGATCTGCTGGTCATTTGTTGAAGTTTTCAGTTCTTAAAGCAGCTTTAGGTCGGAGAAACAAGTTAAAAACTCCCTTCACCTTCCGGTTTGAGGAGAAAATCACATTTAATTTAAAATAGAAGTTTATGGGCGCTCATGGGTGCACTTCTAGGGAGATTTGAGAGGGAAAAACAGAAGTTCAGCAGCAATAAAATTATTATTGACAGAAAAAAACTGTTTTTTTTTTTTTAGCGAAATGTGGCTGTAGGAAGAGTTTGCCAAGGTTTTGTGAATCTGTCACATTATGTGACTTCTTGCGCTGGATGTTTACATGTATGCCCATTGAAATGCATTAAAAACGGACTAAAAATTTTACCTGAGTTCATTAAAAACTGTCAACAATAATAAAACCTAAATCATTTGGTAAACGTCTGGTGGCCCAGTTAGTGCCTAAATGTTCTGGAAACATTCAGAGAGCAAAGAGTCTTCATAGGATTTGAAGGATGCTATGACAGGCACCAAGTAGAAACGTTCTGGTCGCCAGATGGGTTGTGTCAGTGCCTCTAAAGTTTCCTGAAGTGTCTAAAGTTTGTTCACCTGCACATCTCGGAGCAAAGGTTGGAGTAGCTGCAGCAAACCCCCCGACCGGCGGCGATCACCTCCTCCGTAGAGCTCAACTTCTCCGAAAGACCAAGATAGCCGCTCACGTCGTATTCTACAAAGACAACGGTCTTTTTAAGCTGACAGCAGTAAATATACGGCCCCGTGTCCTAAAATACCCCGGTGCATGCTGGGTGTTTCGGCGAACCCACCGATGTTGTGACACAGCCAGACCCAGATGGCCCGGAGTCTCTCCAGCTCATTTCTGGCTCCCCGTGTGATGCTCTGTACGATGGTCTTCACGTCGTGCACACACTTTTCTTTTAGCTGAAGAACACGCATCCAAAGAACATTCAACTTGTTCCCTTCAGTTTTGACCAAATAATCAAAAGAAGATTTAACTCCTCGTAGGTTTAGACAAAGGCGTCTTCGAAGTGTCCTCACCTCGGCTCCTGTCCTGATGACCTGAGAGTCCAGCCGGTGGAAGACGTCGGCGCTGGTGAAGAGGTCCTTCCTGCGTTTCCTGCTTCCTGCAACGTTCGGTGGAAACCTCCGACCCGGTTTCTGTTCATCCGTCTCCTTCCTCACTGTGCTTTTCTTCACGGCTGTGATGGACCGAGCCGCGCTCTCAGAGGACAACTGTCTTTTCGCTGCTGGACGCTGATCCTCACTTTCCACCCTCAGGTTCTCCAACACGCCGTGAGGGGCTTCAATACAGACCGAGGCCTTGGCAGCTGCCGTGTTCTCATCGTGCAGGAGCGCACCCACAATTCTAACAGAACTCGGCTCGCTGCAGTTTGGATTCTCTTTAGGAAGCTCTGGTTTCTGGACCTGGACACAGTCCTTCTGGGTCACTTTCTCCTGGGGAGAAACTTTCACCACGCAGGCGAACGGAAAGGAAAACTTCTGAAACGCAACTTCAGCCGACATTATGCTGGACTCATGGCTCCCTGAACAAAACAAAGGGAGAGAAAAGAAACTGTTAAACTAAATTTACACAAGTGTTTGCTCTAGAGTGTCTGGGTTTACTTCAATGTTTTATTCAGCATCAAATAATATATTACTCATTAGTGACAGAACCTGTGTAAGAGTTCAAGCTGTCCCAGTGGGCTGCGACTGGAGGTATTCTCCAAAATGTCTCGAAATGTTTGCGAGGATTCCCAGTTGAAGAGCCTCTTGTGTTGCAGGAATTCTTGAAATGGTCACATTACAGAGTCGCTATGGCTTCTGGACCTGGTCTCAGACCTGTCTCAGTTTAGTGTTGGTAATTCTGGAGCATTATCAATATCTCAAAGTATTACAATAAACGAGATACTCAGTCTGAACTCATACAATATGCAACCCTATTTAAAAAAATACAAACAAAATGTAATGATTTGCAAATCTCATGAACATCATTCTATTCACAGTGAAGCATGTTAAACATATCAAATGTTTAAACAGATAAAATGAGGTGATTTTAGGTCAAATTTAATCATTTTCAATTTTAAGGCAGCAACGCATCTTGAAAAAGTTGTTCCAGGAGCAACAAAGGTGGAACAAATGAACATTTAGTAACTGACGGTGTTAATTATCAGCAGGTCAGAGGACTGGGTATACAACGAGACCTTTAGAAGTAAAGATGGGCAGAGGTTCACCAGTTTGTGAAAACTCTCTAGAAATGGAGGATTAATATCAGAATAAAGTTCCTCAACAGAAAACTGTGTAGACAGGATATATCATCATCTTCATGTTATAATATCCATCCATGATCTTCAGCTACTTCTGCCTTTTCAGGTCGTGGCGGTCACTGGTGTCCATGCCCAGCAATCAATAAGCGAGAGGCGGGGGACACTCTGGACAGGTCTGCAGTCCATCACAGGGACACATCAAGATCAAGACAACCATTCACTCTTTCACTCACACCTAGGGACAATTTAGATATACCAGTCAGCCCAACGTGCATGTCTTTGGTCTGTGGTAAACAAGAGTACCTGCATGCATGGAAAGAGCATGAACATGTCACCCAGAAAGGTCCCCTGCTGGGATTCGATTGGGAAACCTTCCCGCTAAGTGGTGACAGCCTTACCAACTGCGCCACTGTACCATACATAGCTAAAATGCTACAGCTAAATGCTAAAGCAACACCAAAAGCCTTGTGATGGCTGTAGGAGATCTAATTTATGTACTTTGTATTTGATCATGATGCCATATCTCCAAATGGCCCCTAACAGTCCCAGTCCAGTGAGACACTGCCTTAGCATGCCAATGCACTGTGAGTATTCCTTACAGCATATTTGCTGTTGGACAGTGATGAATTTGTAATTATATAACGTCTATTCATAACCAGAAATTAAACCGAAGATTAGAACCATTCGTCAGTGTCACGGCCACGGCACAAAGAGATTCAAAGCCGTGAGCACCGGACTCTTCCCCTGCCTGTTGGAGACCACAGCCTTCACGAGTTATAAATAATCTTCATGAGAGAACGCATTAATCTGCTGAAAAACCAACTTTCTTCCTTCGAAGAGCCAGCAGACGGGTGCAGAGGCCGTCCTTCAGCCGTGACCCGAGCTGAAGCCTTGTTTTGTTCCTGCCTGGCCCGAGTGCCCCCCTGCGTCTCGTTACCACAGAAGACCCATCAGAACCATCGTAAAGTCCATCCAGTTCTTTACACGCTGCATGTACTTACCCCGAGGAAATGTAAAACGTCTGCTGGGTGTTTTAGCTCGAGTGTTGATAAAGAGGTTTCCACTGTGTGTTTTTAATGTTCTCTGGTTGTTGGGTGGGGGGAGACTTAAATACTCCCCCAGTGGCCTGCCAGAACAGGCCCCTGGAATAACGGGTCTAAAAATACTCCAAAGCTGTTAAGACCAGCCAATGGAGTACGGCCCCGCAGAGCAGAGTGCCGTCTGTCTGTTCGCAGGTGTATGTCAGGACTTTCTCGAGTGTAAGCTGCAGATCCATTTGTGTGTCGGTATTTCTGCAACCCGGTGGGGAACACGATGGTGAAATGGTGACAGTATGTGTTTCAGGTTGGACATGTCAGATCGCACCTACCGGACGTCTGAAAGTGTGCCTTTCATGTCAACGACCAGGAATTATTATTTTTTATTTATTTATTTATTCATTAAAAAAATGTATATATATATATATATATATATATATATATATATACAACATTAAATAATCTCATGACACTAGTCATACAATATAAATTTAAAATGAAGGGTAGCAGAATGAAGAGAGTATCTTATTCTATCTGCCCCCATTGTACAG
>JARVGS010000789.1:22786100-22800524 GCA_031762315.1 Hypsolebias antenori | reverse complement strand
CTACCACCACCACCTACTACCACTATTACCACTACCACTTCTACTACTACTACCACTACTACTACTACTACTACTACCAACACCTACTACCACTACTACCACTATCACACTTACTACTACCACCACTATCACATTACCACTACTACTACTACTAACACCACCACTACTACTAGTAGTAGTAGTACTAGTACTAGTACAGTACTGCCACTGCCACCTCTACTACTACTACTATTACCACCACTACTACTACCAACTACCTTGTTCGACCCTGCCTGTCTTCATTTTAAATCTCTAAATACTCTTGGACAGGGATGTTCAGGTTCACTGCTCGGGGGTAACAGCTCAGTTGTTGGACATCCAGGAAATATTGCCTTTAGAGAAACGTAATTTTATGATTTTTAATCTGTTTTAATTTAAATGAGCACATTGGCAGGTGGACTGAGTTGAATAGCTCTATCATAGATCATCTTTATAACGTGCTCACCTCTGATGGCAATATTTGTCTTTTCAGAATTTTTTTTTACAGTTTCTAACATATTTTTTTTAATTTAATTTAATATTAGATTTTATTTAAAAACAACTCATTTGCTGGCTGACTGAGCTCATCCACAAGCCAAATATGACCCCCGGGCCACAACTTGAGTAGCCAAGCGCCCTGATGGAATAAATCACCAACAATTTGATTGGTGGGTATAAAGCTGTCTAAACTGGGTACGAAGTGGTCAGTTTGGAATGAAAAGACCTGTGGTAGCAGAGGCTTCTTCCTGCACAAAAGTAAAGCTGCAAAGGGACCAAATAAATAAAAGTGTGATTTGGTAGCAGAACGAATTGACCTGGAGGCTTCAATGGAAACAGATGAACTAAAACAAAAAACAGGAGCAGTTTTTTTTTCTTCTCTTCAGCCTCATGTCTTTTCCTCTTCGTAGTCTGAAAAAGCAAACGTTGGGCTGTAAGAAAGTCTGTGGGTGTGTGAGTTTCACCAGATAATCATCGTCTCATGAAGGTCAACAGACTAAAATCACTCTGATCACATTGGAGCCCAATTAAAATGTTTCATTCCATAGAGAGTTATCCATCATTTGGGAAACTGTTATTAAATGATGGATTACAGAAAACTGGGGCTCCTTATTGCAGGGTACTAAACGATGACTTCTGCTAATGTTTGTGTCATTTTTAGATTACGGAGCTGAGCCGCCTCCGCTTCCTTACGAGCTGCAGCTGACTGCTGTTTGTTTGTCTCCCCTCAGGTGTAGTCGGCAGTAATAAAACCCTGCTGAAGTACGTGACCACGGCCATCTTTCTCTACATCGCCATCCTCCTTCCTGCCATCGCTTTCGGCTCTCTCAACGACGAGAGCACCCGAGGTGAAATCGGTACGACAACGATGCGGTTAAAGGTCGACACGGAAGCGCTTTGTCAAATTTGGGTTCAGGATTTCTTCATTTTTATCCCTTTTTTTTCTCGTTCTTTTTCTTCTTCGTGTTATTTTTTTAAATTATTTTTCATTTTATTTTAAATAAACACTTTCTCTTCTGTTTCTGATTTGTTGTTTTCATATTTTTGTCTTATTTTTTGATATTATTCTTCATTTTATTCTTTTTCTGGTCAGTCTTATTTTTCATAGTTTTATAAATTTTATGCTAACTATATTTTTGTTTTTATTTTATTTTTTCTTTATTTTTTTGCATTTTTTTCGCATATATTGTATTTTCTTCTTATTCTAATATTCTTTTTCTTCATTTTATTCTTTTTCTTGTCATTTTTTTCTTATATTCATGTACTTTTTATTGTTTCTGTTTCATCATTTTGTATTATTTTTCTTTTTTCTCATTATTAATTTTCTCATTTTACTCTTTTATTTTAATTTTTCTTTTTTTTTAATTCTACTTTATTTTATTTTTTCAGTTGGCTCAAAAAAAATTTTGATAAGATCTGAATAAAATGCCTCCGAACTGCCACGCTTAAGTTTGTATTATTATTTTATTACTTTCTCCTGTCTCCCTGAAAGGCGGGCCCTCATGTAAATGTTTGTACGTTTTCCCATCTGTCTGACACTGAAAATATTAATTTATTTTGTATTTTCCATTTGTGCTTTCTGTCCAGATGTTCGTAAGACCATCATCGGCCAAAGCATCGGTGGGGTCATCTACTCGCTGTTTGCCGGTTCTCCTTTAGTCATTCCTCTGACCACAGCGCCGCTCGCCATCTTCATCAGTGGTAGGCTTCCCCTCTGCTCAGGCTTACGTCCACAGTTTGAGCCAGCAGATGCTGAGGGGTGGGGGTTTCTTGGAGGAAGCCATCAGTTAATTTTTTTATTCATCTCAATTCAGTTTATTTATATATCACACCAGATCACAACAGATGTTGTCTCAGGGCACTGAACAGAAACATTCACAAACGTTCCAATAAATTAATAAAAGTTATCGATCTAAGGAAGGAAGCCAGCAGATTGCGTTGACTCTTGACTTTGTCACAGTCTCACATCCTGAGCAAGCACAAAGGAGACAGTGGAAAGGAAACACTCCCTTTTAACAAGAAGAAACCTCCAGCAGAACCAGGCTCAGGACGAGTGACCGTCTGCTTCGACGGCTGGGTTTGAGAGAACAGGAAGGAGAAAGGAACACAGAATGGCTAGTGCACCCCCTACTGGAAGAAAGCCAAAAAAAACCCCATGTTGATAGAAATAATTACAAATACTGTACGTACAAACATGTAGAGTAGAGCAAGTAAAGACAGCATCAGAGTGAGGAAGTGTGGTCATTTTGTCCTCCAGCAATCTTAATCCTATAGCAGCAGAACTAAGGACTATCTCAGGAAACCAAGCCAACCTTAACTATAGGATTTATCAAAGAGAAAATACTTAAGCCTAATCTTAAAAGTACCGGTAGACAATGTGTCAGCCTCACGGACAGAAACTGTAAGTTGGTTCCACAAGAGAGGAGCCTGATAACCGAAAGCTCTGCCTTCCATTCTACTTTTAGAAACTCTACAAATCACAAGTAAACCTGCAGTCTTGAGAGGAAGTGCCCTGGTAGGAAGACATGGAACAATAGTATCTGTAATAGAAGATGGAGCTAGGTTATTGAGAGCTTTGTATTTTTAACCAAACAAATCCTGCAAAGTTTAATTAAAAAAAACTTTTTGTTCTTAAGTGTTCTTGATGTAGTACAGAAAAAGTCACAAATAAGTATGTCAAAAGGGAGATAATGACCAGGATTATTTTAATATTTTTTTTCAATCACTGTTATGTAAAAGATGATTTCAGGAGCCTGCAGATTTGTTCAGTACGTGCAGAAACCAGAAAACATTTTCTTCAGTTCAGAGAGACACAATAAAATGAACCTTTGTGAAGCATTTTGGCCAAACGGCAATGCTTTGTTGGAAGAAATGTAAATTATCTTAAAAGCTAGAAGCAGCAAACCTCCACAATAATGAAGGAGAGCGTGCACTTTGATGCCAGGATGCAGTTTTAATAGTGGAGTTGTTTGCTTGGTTTGTGGTGCGATGATCTTTGAAGTAAATGAGTTGGAGCTGTGCAGGAACGTTCTCAAGGGCATGTTTGTAGTTTAATTCCAGGAGCTTGTTGGAGCAGAACAGTGGCTTGTTTGTAAAGTTGTAAATCAAGATTTCAGCTAAATTGCTGTGCTTACAACACACTCATTACCTTTTTTATGTGAGGATGAAGAGATGTTTTTCTCCTGTTTTCTATGTAGATGTAATCTTTGCCGGAGGTCATAGAAAAATATGTAATTAAGTTGTGTTTTAATTTGTTGAGTACTCGTAAAACTAACATGGATTGCTGGATACAGAGTTGGTTTTATATTTATTTATTTATTTTTTATTTTTTTCCAGTTTTAAAACTGAATTGTTGGGATAAATCAGCATTGATCTGTTTATTTATGACGGGTCACAGTTTAATTTTAACAGGTTTTCTCAGACATTACAGATTAAATTATAAAGACTGTTTTTAAGATTTTCTTAATTTAAAATACACCACATTAATGTAGGAGAATGAGACAGATGGATCTGTCCAGTTACTAAAATAAAGTGTTTATTTACAATATGTTTTATTTATAAACCATGAATAACTGGTTGTTTGATTGTTAAGTTGATTTTTGGTTTGGTTTTCTGGGTAACTAGCTGACTGGTTTGTTGTTTGGCTACATGGTCGGTTGTTTGCTGGTTGGATGATAAATTGGCTGGTTGGTTAGTTAAGTGATTGGTTGGATGATTGACTGGCTGGATGGTTAATTGTCTGTTTTTTTTGGTTAATTGACTGGTTAGTTGGTTGGATGGTTGGTTAATTGGCTGGTTGGATGGTTAATTTGCTGTTTGGATGGTTAGTTTACAGGATGGTTGGTTAATTTGCTGGATGGTTGGTTAATTTTCTGGTTGGTTGAATAATTGGCTAGTTGGTTGGTTATTTTCTGGTTGGATGGTTAATTGGCTGGTTGATTGATTAAGTGGCTGGTTGAATGGTTGGCAGGTTGGATGGTCAATTGGCTGGTTGACTGGTCAACAAGCTGATTGGATGTTTAATTGGCTGGTTAGCTAGTTAATTTGCTGTTTGGATGGTTAATCGGCTGGTTGGATGGTTAACTGGCAGGTTGGTTGTTTAATTGGCTGGTTGGTTGGCTAAGTGGCTGGTTGGTTGGTTAATTGGTTGGTTGGATGGTTAACTGGCTGGTTGGTTGGTTAAATGGCTGGTTGGATGGTTAACTGGCTGATTGGTTGGCTAATTGGCTGGATGTTGGTTAATTGGATGGTTGGATGGTTAACTGGCTGGTTGGATGGTAACCTGGCTGGTTGGTTGGTTAGTTGGCTGGTTGGTTGGTTAATTGGCTAGCTGGTTGGATGGTTAACTTGCTGGTTGGTTGGTTAATTGGCTGGTTGATTGGTTAATTGGCTGGTTGGCTGGTTAACTGGCTGGTTGGTTGGTTAATTGGCTGGTTGGATGGTTAACTGGCTGGTTGGTTGGTTAATTGGCTGGTTGGATGGTTATCTGGCTGGTTGGTTGGTTAATTGGCTGGATGTTGGTTAATTGGCTGGTTGGATGGTTAACTGGCTGGTTGGTTGGTTAATTGGCTGGATGTTGGTTAATTGGCTGGCTGGTTGGTTGGTTAATTGGCTTGTTGTTTGATTAATTGTATGTTTGGTTGGTTAATTAATTGGTTGTTTGTCTGATTCTTTTCTTGTGCACTCTGGCTCACAGTGATCCGAGGAATTTGTGATGACTACAACCTAGATTTTCCAGCTTTCTACGCCTGCATCGGTTTATGGAACTGCCTCTTCCTCATCCTGGGAGGGGTCTTCAACGTCAGCCTGCTCATGAAGCTCTTCAAAAGGTTTCTCCTGCACACATTTTAATTGATCAGTTTGCTGTCATTTTACTTCAGACCAATTTATTTAATCTAGTCGTATGTTCTCTCCACTCGCATCCTTTTCTGTAAAAATACGAGCGTGTTTTTAAAATGTGTGGTTTCCAGTGTCTGCAGAAAAACTTGTCACAGTTTGATTTTAAAGCGATATACACTGAAATATTTGCATATTTTGTGACTTAGTTTTGTTTTTTGAGTTAAAACAAATGATCAGAATTCTGTTTTCTGATCATTCTGCTAAGAAATACAGTATATAAGAAAGATTAGAAAAAGCTTTTAAAGTCTCTCACATGATGTTTGGTTTTATAGCCCCAAAGAGTGAAAGCTGGACATTATGAAAATTAGTTTTGTTATAAATGTTGGTAAAATGTTTAATTTCATGGTTATCATTCCACTTTAGGTAACGTCTTAAATAAATATACAAACTGTTTTCATGAATTTAACCTCATTTAAACTTTGTTTTTCATCCTTTCAATGCTCTTTTCTGCTGGGATGTTTTATAGGTCGACAGAGGAGGTTATTGCTCTCTTCATATCTATTGCGTTTGTAGTCGATGCTGTGAAAGGCACCGTAAAAAGTAAGTTATCTAACATTTGAAGCTTTTGCATCTCACACTAGTGTTGTTGGTTAAACTGGGAGATGTGTTTTGCCAGAATACCTTAAAATTGAAGATAAGTCTGAAAACCTGGTCTGTTCCTACCTGGACGCTCTGTATGTGCTTTCAGTATTTTACAGGTACTACCACGTTCCGACTCTGGCAAACGGAAGCATGGAGTACTTCCCTCAGGGTGGAGATCTGCTGGGGGGGAACAGGAGTGAGGTGGTAGTCGGATCAATGTTCGGTGCTCTCCCCGAATCTTTCGTCCAGTGCACTCGAGAGAGGCCCGTCCTTTGCCTCCTGCTGATGCTCGGGACGTTGTGGATGGGCTATACTCTGTACCAGTTCAAACGAAGGTACGTGCAGCCCGACCGTTAAATCACCGGAGAACTTTAAATCATGTTCGGACGGGAACGCCGCAGGGCCTCGGCTCTAAAGATAACCAGAAGTGATGGAGTTATAGAAACTTCACAGATCACAAAACTCACTTTTCAGTCTCAGCCCTTGGTTTAAACCTGGAAGTCCCTTTCACTTTATGACATATTCATTTATTTACCTTTATTTAACCAGACAAGTCCCATTGAGCTCACAGATCTCTTCTGCAAGGGAGGCCTGGGACTGCCAGCTGCCTAACATACATGTTTTGATTAAAGAAAAGTAAATAAATAATAAAAATTTATAATGACCATTAAAGGAAGAGGGGAAAAATTGACAGCCTTATTTAACTGCTTAAAAATACAGTTTAATATATTTTTCCACTATTTGTTTGTCTTTTAGAGCTGTTGCAACCTGAAATAATCTTAACAATAAATGAATAGCTAAAATTTTTAACTCTTTAGTTGAAAAAATAAACTCCACATTTCAGTGTTTAAAAAAATGACTATAAATATTTATTTTAAAAATATATATTTATTCATTTATTTTTAAAGAAGCATCCCCCCCCCCCATTAATGCACTCAAATTATTTTTTGACAATTATTTTAAACTCCAGTCCAGAGTTTTGTGAAGACCCTCCAGCCCACCGGACTCTTCAGATCCAGTTTGGAAAATGAGGTCAAACACATATCTTTTGATGGCAGAACATTGTTTTTTTTTTGCATGATTAAAAAAAATGTATTTATTAATTTTATATTTTTTATTTCTCTTTTGTTCTTTGCTTTTACTGAGGGAGTCAACCGTTTTCGGCCGTTCTGAGCCGCTGTACGTCCGATTCTGCAGCCTGCATGCATGCGGAACATATTTTTTTAATACTAAACATTTCTTTGTGCAACATGCAAGTGAGTTTTTGCTCTTTACATCCAAATTAAAACAATTTTGTTTAATGTGATGAGAGGTGGAAATATACAGCGAGTCTTATCTGGAAAAAGGCGTCTTTGCCTGGATAAAATTTTTACTCCGGTAATATTTTTACATAGGCTCTCACAAATAAAAGCAGAGCACCACATAGAGAACAAATATATATATATATTAAAAAAATCAAAGTATAGGGATACAGATAAAAACAACATTCCTGAGAGGAACACATTATTAAATACGGGATCAAACAATGAATTTATAATGGACTTCCTCTAGGGTTGACTTCTCCCTGTAAGGAAAACGAGTGTATTAAAGTTACTGTGATGTTATTAGAACATTTGAAAATATTCTGGCAGAATTAAAACAATAAGATTTTTAGGCTTTATGAGAAAAATGTGTGTTTATTGACTGCACCAAAATAAAAATAAATGCATGAAAACACTGACAAAAATGAATGTGTGGTTGATTCTTTTCCGTAAGGTCTTTTAATGGTTATAATGTAAAATATTCTGCTTCTGATTGCTCTCTGTAATGACATCCACCTCAAAGCTGGGTTCAGCTAGAGGCAGGGTGGGGTTCTTCAGCGAGGGCAGCCATTGTCCTCGTCTTGTCCACCATCACTGAGCTCTTCTTTGTGTTTCTGTGTCTCAGTCCGTTCCTGCACGCCAAAGTTCGAGAGGTTCTGTCGGACTGCGCCCTGCCCATCTCCGTGCTCCTCTTCTCCTTCATCGGCTCCTACCTGTTCAGTGACATCGAGCGTTAGTATTTATCATTTTTCCTGCTTACAGTCATTACGGTGTCTCAAACCTTAACTTCTAAAACCATTTGAGGTGCAAATAATGTGAAATATTAAAGGTGCTTTTAACAAAGTTTGATGTCAAACATTAAAAGATTATCCTGAACTATATCGAACGGTGCAGTTTGAAAGAGTTTACTCGGGTAGTTTTCCAGATTTACTGACGTGCAGATCTGAAATGTGGGTTTGCATTAAACGTAAACAACAGCTGAAACTTGAGGCACAAATTGACCTACATGAGGCCAAACTTTAATGCTGGAGGCATGTTAATGGATATTTACCTGACAGACCATAATATTTAAGCACTTTAAGTTTTATTTTAAACAATTTTCTTAGCAAACACGAGTTAGGAGATTTATTCTCTGGCAATCAAAGTGGAGGGGTTGTTTTCCCCAAAAAGAGGCGGAGCTTAGCACCAGGAGTTGTTGCTCCACTCTGTCAAATACACTTATTTTGTTTGGTCAAGACTTTTAACTACAAACAGATTTACTGTTTCCTCAGAGTATAGATGCTCCTCTCTGCATACAGACTGGACATTTTACGGTCCTCAGTGCTTCTTATCAGATTCCCAGCAGCTCGTCCTCTGATTGACTCCAGTTGTGAGTCATCACCTGATTCACTTGGTTTGACCCAGTCAGAAGCAGAGTGGAGCCAGTTATGACATCCTGTTCCTGATTTGTAGTTTTATGAGAAGTAGCAGTACTGAGTATCTACACCGCAGAACACACTGATGGATATAACCACAAGCTGGAAAAAGTCTTTATAATCTGTACAGTCACATCATTCCCATTAGTAAGAATTATGTCTGTTTTCTTTTTAAGAAACTTCAAATATAATGATAAATTTGAGGTTAGAATAATATGGCCATTCATAAGAAGCTATTTAAGGACCAAGCAGCAGTGATTTTCTAAAGATTCATTGGTCTGTGGTTCTTTGAAGCTTTGACTAAAACTCATATGAAATTCTATTTTATTGGTTTTCATACTCCACAAAAAGTTTAGCAGTTTTTATGACAATTAATATATATATATACATATATTTAAAAAAAAATCACAATTAAATGTTCAACTAAATGGCCTAATGTTTTTGCACACTTTAAATTTCAGCTTCATTACTTCTTTAGAATATCATTTTCATTTTTCCACAACTAAAGGGACTCACTTTGGCCTGCAGGGTTCATGTTTTACTTTTAGATCTAAATTGTTATAAACTATACTTTTTTTTTTCCCTTTACATGAATTTTCTTTTGTCCGAAAATGTAAAAATATCAGTAAATGTTGAAATTCATTAAATATTTTTAGTTTTATAATGTCACCCCCACTGACCAGAAAAGCTTCCCTTCAACAAACTCAATGTGGCCCATGGGCCACCAGTTGATAATTCCTGTTGTAGCAGGTTTTGCTGGTCGGGACACATTTATTTGGTGAGCAAAGCAGCAAAAATTAGTTTTTGATCAAAAAGGTTGAGACCTCTAGTCTGAATTAAAACAAACTTCACTTCTTGTTCTTGGTAGACACACACACACACACACACTAGCCGCAGCAGAGGATTTATGCAAGGTGCCGTCCTTGCTCTGAACGGACTTCATGTTTCTGGTCGAGGATGTTCCGACAAGCGTAGTCAGGGACGAAACCATCAACCTTTTGTCCTGCAGTCTCTTTGACGTTAATGAATGACCCTCCACAGCCACCGTAGAAGAGCAAGTGTTTTAGCCTTTAACTAAATAAAAGAATAAATGTCACTGTTGACTGTAATTTCCAACAACTTTTAATTTGAGCTCATCGTTGGGAGTTTATTTCATCAAAGGACTTTGAGTCGTAGCTGTTTGTCCATATCATAAACTCAATGATGAAGCTTCACACAAACTCTCCCAAACGTTCATGGACATGTAACATACTGACAGAACATCCACAGACAGATGAGAGCTAAATCTGCTCTGAGGAGTTCAGTATCTGGACCTCGGATGGATCAACGTCCTCTGTAATGAGGATGTTGCTTCAGTCTGTCAAAGTGAAGAAAGAGTTGAGTCAAAAGGCAAAACTGATTTTGCCAAAGCTGCATTTGATCTCCTGAGTGAATTCAAAATTAAATTCCCCAACATTTGATTTATACTTGTGTTAATATTAGTTTAAAGATTTAACTTACTGTATTTGTTCCCAAAGAAGTCGACTCAGTAAAGTGAATTTTAAATAACGTTCATTGCGTTTTGTTTTTTTTTAGTTTTAAGAGAATCAGGCAGAGTTGTCTTGAAGCGATTAAAAATCGAAGAGAGCTGTTGTAAAAATCTGACTTGTTCTTGTTTTTGGAGCAGTTCCGGTGTTTAAAGTTCACGACCGGCCGATCTTCAACGTGGCTCCGTTCGAGCGGCTGTCAGTTCTGAACATCGTCAGCGCCATGGGACTGGGCTTCCTCCTGGCTCTGCTCATCTTCATCGACCAGAATATTGTGGTTTCTCTCACCAACGCCCCTGAGAACAGGTACTGAGCTCACGCAGACGGAGCGACACTTCATGTTCATCATCAGTCAAATAACTGACGGCTGGTAAACCATCGACACGAAACCTGGATCGTAAAACAAACAAAAAAAAGTATTTTTACAGAGCTGATCCCGTGTTGTGGGCTACGTTCACTCTGCAGGTCCTAACGCTCAGATCAGATGTTTTTGTGTGACTATTATCATTTCAACATGGCCTCAATCAGAATCCACAGTTCTTAAACAAACCACCAAAGAAGATGTGACATCACGCGCAGCACGCCATGTTTACAGAAGGAAACATGAAGGCTACACATTAGCATGTGTGGATCAGTTATTTTATCATCTGACGACTGTTTGGACCAGTGTTTTTACTTTATCTCGCCTCTTCCTGCGTACTCTGGTGCAGAAATGCACTTCTGGACACCACCAGGTGCAGTGGTGGAGCTAGGGTGTGGCCAATGATGACTTTGGCCTCCGTAAATTAATCTTCAGCCACCCCAATCATTTGAGGAAATTATACTTTTAGCATCCTAATGCATGCTCAATGATCCAGGTAGAAAAATCTAAAACAGTTAAGTCAGGTCCTCTGGACGGATAAAAACAATTAGAAAAAAATTATTGAAACGTTTCGTCTTTAATCCAAAAGACTTGATCAGTTTGAGGAGCTGTAACAAACTGTAAACAGCGCCATGGTGGATCAACCAGTTTGCTGTTGTGGCTATACTTTTTAGCAAAAGAAAAACTAGAAAGGACAGTTTTCTCAAATGATCAAGGTGGTTAGTTTGCATAAATTTATGTATGTCGGAGTCAGCCTCCCCACCATCACAGACATTTACACCTCCAGATGCAGGAAGATGGCCACCTGCATCATGAAGGACCCCACTCACCCAGCACACACACTTTTTGTCCGGCTACCCTCAGGAAGAAGGATGAGGAGCATTAAGTGCAGAACCATTAGAATGAGGAACAGCTTCTACCCTGAGGCTGTTAGACTCATGAATATCTAACCAGAATAATCACTGTGAATAAATCAGATCATGTTGCTGCTGATCTGTTCCATGCTGCTGCTGATCTATTTCATGTTGCTGTGTTCATTCATACTCATCTGCTCACACAGACTCATGTTTGTGCTGCTGTTCGGCGTATTGTTTTAGTTTTTATGCTATTAGTGATTAGCATATTTTTAGTTTAGGTTTTTCTTAGTTTATATCTTAGATCTTATTATTGTTTTTCTTTTACATTTTGTTGTTAAATGTAACTGGGACCATGAATACACAATAAAGAAACTCTGACTGACTCGCTACTGCCTCAAAATAACCCACCGTACATATTTAAATGGAGTAGTTTGTGCATTGGCATAAAACCTCTTCTTGGTTTACTTAGTTTAGTTTAGCAGACATTGTTCTTTTATATAAATCCTCTTCTATGGAGTTTCTTCCACTTCCTATAACCATTTTCAGCCATTGACCATTTACTTTGAATGTCTCAGTTCCTTCAGCATCCACAGCATGGATAAACTCATTTGAATCAGATTCAGAAGTATCCTGTACTGCTCTCACTGGTTTACCTGCTTTCATCTTTTCATTTTTTTATATTCATTTCTTTACATTTTCTCATGTCTTTTCTGTTCATACTTTATTTTTCTTCTTGAAACACAAGCGTGCATAATGTCCTGTTTTCTCATTGAAAGATGTGGTGGAGAGAATCGGGTGAATTTTCAATATTATTGTTCTTCATTTTCTCTCCTGTGTGGCCTGGTTGACCCACGGACTGGTTGAGGACCTTTGATCTAAACTAAAATCTTGGAATATATTATTAAGTTTAGCTTAATTTAGAGTATTTCAGCCTGCATTTAGCCTTAAATCCAATGAATAATATTCATATTTCTGCGCATTGGAATTGACTTTATAAAAGTGTCATCTTAACACGTATATATTTTTCTACATAAAAAATGTAGTAAATGTGTCAAAGGAAAAACAGATTTGCCTGGAATATTATTTATTCGAAGGGCACACATCTCACAAAACCACTGTAATAAAGACACAAATACTGCATGCTGCACTGAAGTGATCAAAACATTAAAAATAGACACTGAAAGAAAGGATGACTTGATTTATTTGTAAGATGATTAATACAGTTTTGTTGCTGTTGTTGGTTTTGTTGTGTGTTGAACACGGTTGTGCCAGGAAAATATGTTTTTATAAAAAAAAGAAGGTATTACAGGTAGTCTGAGTGGTGCTACAATAGCTTGAGAGCCATTAGATTTGCACCATCACTGTAAAAGTGAATACATAATGTGCCTTAAAATAAATATTACTCCAGGAAGCCCTTTAAAAATGTCATGGTATTACACCATTCACAAAAAGGAGAAAATATATTTTTTATTAGTATACTTATGGGTTATGCTGACATTAAAAAAGAACAAGAAATGGTAACAAAAGTCATGAAAGAGCAGACATTTTACATATAAAACTGTTACTTTTTTTTTTCTCCCCCCCAAACAGTCTGTAAGTTCTGAGGCCGATCAAGTCAGATGATTTAAAACAGATAATTCTCAATATACTTTAAAATCAACCTTATATGATACAAAACATTGAACCAAATGCATAATATTTTCAAAATACTAAATCTGACCAGTTACTCATTAGGTGCTGCAGGTTTAAAAATAATTGCGCATCACATTAACCAACACATAAAACTATTTTAGTTTGTATTAGTAATTTTTTTCCCCATATTTACCAAAAAAGTGCAAAGAAAACCTGTTGCAAACACACGTGTGGATCAACATTGGAGGAAAAAAGAAAAAGAAAAGACCAGCTTCAATAGGCTACCCTACAGAGAACCATCAGAACCATTTCAACATCCGAGTGCCTGAACTGGATCAAAGGTGACCAAATGTACTGATGGATTTATAATACGAAGAATAATTTAAACTGTCGTCTGATTCATTTTGCAGCTCACGACCACAAATTATAGTGAGCAACCTCTGCTGTTAGTCTATTGTAAGAATAAATGTGTATACAATTGTGCAACCTTATTTGAAAAGCTGACTCATTCCTACATTTACAAAAATAAAAAATAAAAAAGTCCATTTACTTTTAAATACACTGGGGTGAGTGTGTTTTTAACAAGCAAATGGACCAAAATTTCACGGAGAGCATACATAATAATGAATGAAAATCACGATAATCAACACTAATCCCTCTGCTCTGTATTTGATGCTTTTTCTTTTAAATTAAGGTCATCTAGATTAGGTCATTTTCTTCCTTGTAAAAATTATACGTTTTGAGTTTAGTCTTAATAATGCATGAATATAAAAACAACTAATGACGTCCAGGACATCTGTAATGGTCCAAAACTCAGATCAGAAGAAAATACTGACTTCAGTCTCTGAGCTATATCTAAATTTAAAGCAGACCGTCGTGAAAAGACCCTTTGGACTCATTTCCTTCTCCTGTGAACCATGATCACCTTTACCTTTATGTTCCCAGCAAATGGAAAGATTTTGAAGGTGACAGCTCAGCAGTGGTAGAAATATATACCGAGTGGGGCAAATGGTGAAAGATGAATGACAACTGTAATGAGCGAGCCGAATAAGAGGAGAGGAATGAAAATTGAAGACGAAGGCATGGAGAGGCAAGAAGAGTTAATGGTAAAATGGGGTTTATTGAAACGGAACAGATGAGAGGTTGAATAAAAATGAGTGAAGAATGAGTGAATCTGAAGAGCTTCAGAAGAAACGGAGTAGAAGAGGCAACCGAGACTCACTCAAGACTAATTGTTGACTGAAGGAACTAAACTCTTAAGCCCTGATGCATGCTCAATAATCCAGGTAGAAAAATCTAAAAAAGCTAAGTCTGGTCCTCTGGACATTCAAAAAA
>JARVGS010000789.1:22723217-22737328 GCA_031762315.1 Hypsolebias antenori | reverse complement strand
ACAAGGATGGATAAGATCAGGAATGAGATCATCAGAGGTACAGCACATGTTGAACAACTGGGAGATAAAGTTAGGGAAGCCAGGCTGAGATGGTTGGACATGTCTAGAGGAGGGACAGTGGGTATATTGGTAGAAGGATGTTAGAAATGCAGCTGCCATGAAAAAAAGAGAAGATATATGGATGCAGTTAGAGAGGACATGGAGGTAGTTGGCGTGAGGACAGAGGATGAAGAGGACAGTGAGATGGAGGAGGATGACTCGCTGTGGCGACCCCTGAAGAGGGAAAAGTGGAAAGAAGAACTTTTTTTTTATAAATGTGTACATTCTAATAAAAGAATGTATACCAGATTTACACATGATGTGTCTGAATGTTTTACTACTATCTGTCAGCATGATTGAATGTTGACAAAATTCATGAAGAGTGACTTTGACCCCTTCAACACCCCCCCCCCCCCATGTATTTGCCCATTTCTTGGGAACTGAGTAGCATGGCATCACTGGGGAGGAAAAAAAACACCATAGAAAAAGTCAATTTCCCATCCATAGACTGAATCTCTGACCAGACTGAAGTTCACAATATGTTTTTAATAATGTCTTCTGTACTAACTCTGGTCTTCTTTCTCTCTCCATTTTTCTTCCTCTTTCATCATCACCCCCTTATTCTCCTCTATCCACAACAAATTTCTTCTTCCTCTCTCAACATTTCTGTCTTTCTCCCAGACGCTGTGGTCGTTGAGGCAAGGTCACACGCTCCACTCTTGGCAGTCTGCAGTGTGCGGAGCTTTTGCAGGTGCAGGGGATTATATGCTGCTTTGGGAAAGAGGCTGTGGGGGTTATTGGGGTGGGATGGACACAGGGGAGAGGGATACATGAATAGATATATAACAAGACAAGCAAACTGAGAAGATAATGAAAACTTTTTGTGAAACGCATTAAAAAAAACAATGAACTGACCGGGATTGTGTATTGTTTAACCAGCAGATGACTGTTGTCATCACTGTTCTCATGCACTCACAGTGAACTTCACACCGTCGCAGCTTGTTCTAGATGTGTGTCAGGGGAAACCCCAACAAGCAGGGGAAAAGAGTGGAGGGATGAGAGGGGTTGGTTTCTGGGTATGGGCCCCTGCAGCTGTGCGACCTTCTGAGCACTGGAGCCTGAAGTGGTTTGAGAAGGAGGAAGGACGGAAGAAGCAGAAAAGGAGTGAAAGAGGAGAAGAGAATGGGCTAAAAATAAGAATTAAAAGTCTAGTGTTCTTGAAGGAATGAACATCTCCCGTCACGTTTTGTGCTTGAGCGTTAAACTAAGATCATCTGACAATAGACAGACTTATAGATGTTTGGGTCGAACTTTCACGTTATGTCTCATGCAGTATTACAGGATCTCAGGCGATCTGTTGAAGCTCAAAGTTTGTGTTGAGGATGACACTCAGCTACTACCAATCAAACTTTATTGCAATGTAAGATTTGTCTACGTTAGACATTTTAGTGTTTAGTAAGGTTAGTTACGATTAGCTGCGGCAGCCGTCTTGAACTGGAGTGACTCCAAAAGTTAATCAGTTGTTGACGAGTTTCATTAAAGTCTGTCCAATGGTTCATGAGATATTTTGCTAACAGACAAATGTGTTTGTTGCCAAAAGATAATCCCAAACCAAAGGTTTCATGCATTCTGTTGCGCTCCAATTATGTGCTGTAAATTCTCTCAGCTACCAGCTCACCAAATTTTAGCTAAATATCTGTAGAATTGACCAATGCTTAGCATTTATGTATCTGAGGTCAGTTGGCTGTGGCGGCCATCTTTATTTGGGTTCTTTTTAGGCCTGTCACAATAACAAATTTTGCTGGGCGATTGTCTCAGAAATTATTGTGATAAACAATAATATTCTTTGAAATTTGACAATAATTAATTGTCAAATTAAAAACGACGTAAAACCGACGTAACCGCGTAACGTGAATAAGGGAGATGCGTCGTAATGTCGAAATGTCATAAGACGAGACCGTCGTAACCCGAGGACTACCTGTAGTACCTTTTTTGACCACCTGATGGCAGTATGACTGTTTGAACCAAAGGACGGATGGATAGTTGAGCCGAGTGTCTCTTTAAGAAAAATGGGAGAGAGGGACCTTGATATGACATGGGCTGACATGGTGACACTCGGTGTGGTTTGAGCTCTTTAGCATAGCATTTTTCACACAAAGCTTTAGATAAAAAAAAATTAGTAAACAAGTTCTGAGCTTCTTTTTGCAGAGAAAAACAACTTTTTACAGAGAGCATGGGTTTCAACTGTGAATTTTGGAGCTTCAACAAGACAGAGGTTTTTTTCCCGAGGTCAGCCTGTTAGCTTAGCTCGTAGCTTAGTTTCTCAGCTTAACTGCTTTTAACAATCCAAAAACGCGATTTTGGATTGTTAAAATGGATTTTAAAGAAAAAGGCAAAAGGGAGGGGTCAGTGAAGAACACTGGAGTTGAGCCTTTTGTCATCCAGTGTCTTCAGTAGAAAGAGAGAGACACGAAGAAACGATAAAGCGATAAATGAAAATTAGGTCGATGATTTTAATTTATCATGCGATTAATTGATTTATTGTTTATTGTGACAGGCCTAATTCAGGCTCATTTTGGCTTTAATTGATTGTTTGCTTTTTTTTTTTTGCTTTAAGCTCTTATTTTGCTAGCCTTGATTCAAACTTTTGGTTTTAGCCTTTAGTTAATTATTTAAATTTATTTCAGCTCTTAGTTTAAGTTATGCTAACTCTAACTTTTAGCTACTGTTTTGTTGGTTTTAGCATTTAGCCTAGCTAATATTAGCTTTTAACTTTTGTTTTGTTAACTTTAGTTGTTTTTTTTGTTTGTTTGTTTTTTGGTGTGGCTAAATGTTTCAGGTACTTCAGCAGATTTCAGCTGTCGTTCATCTCTTTGGTTAAATGATCTGATCTTTTAATATGATCATGTCATGGTCTGTATTTTATGTTAGCATGAAGCTAACACTTCATTCACTGTTTCTTGGTGTTTAAACCTCTGTGGTTTCTGGATCGAAGCGTTTCAGACCCTGTGTCTGTTTGTGGTGCAGTGAAGCTCAGGGTCTGGAGATGATCTGTATTTCTCTGGGAGACGGTGGAACCGTCTGGGCACTAGATGCCAGCGGCAGTCTCTGGTTTCGAACCGGCATCTGTTCATCCAAACCGCAGGGCAGCGACAACCACTGGTGGCAGGTATGGAGTCCAGCTGCAAACATCTTCACAAAGACCTTCATATCTGGTCCAAGAGTTGGGTTTTGTGTGGTGTTTGGGTTGAGCAACCATTCGTTCTGGTTTCATGGTTCTTATCTTGCCCATCAGATCAGTATTTCAGACTACGTGGTCTTCGATCAGGGCAGTTTCTTCCAGACGTTGCTACAGGCCACACAGAGCATCGCCACGGTGACCAGAGCACCGATGGACCGGGTGGTTGCCTTTCTGTCTCAGTACTCTCAGTGCCAACCCAGCCTTGTCAGTGCCAACGGGAGTGGAGTTTGGGTGGCTTCAGGACAGAACCAGGTGCACCTGGCCCGCGGCAGCCTCGTGGGTCAGTAGAGTCCAGTACCACAGAGCAGTTCGGCTTGTTTTTGTTTGTGGCTTCTTAAATACATTTTTATTGTGGGTTATCAGGAACTTTCTGGCAGAATGTCGTCCCCAGAGGAACGGTCTCAGCCACCAGGTGGACCTTCATCACATCTTCACCTGTTTGTCACGGTGAAGGTAACACACCTGGACCAAACCCTGATCTCAGCAGCTTGACACAGTTCTTTCAGCGTTTCTTGTGTTTCAGGTACATTCCTGTGGTTGGCTCAAAGCAGAAAGGACCTGTTCTGTGTTCGAGATCTGGATGGAGAACTTCGCCCCTCCTCCGTCTCTCTTCCACCTGAGGTAGAAGCTCCTGCAGGGTCTCTGCTTCCAGCTCTACTGGTTTCTGGTCCCTCTCTGATGGTCTGTGCTCCTCTTGTCTCCTCTACCTGTGAGCTCAGATGGAGTTGACGCACCTGTCTGCCTGCCATGATGCTTTGTGGGGTTTGGACAGCCACGGTCGAGTCAGCATTCGATCCTTGTCTTCTTCTTGTCCCATCGGTCTTCACTGGACCCCCTTGGACCTCAGCCAGCTTGGTATGTCTCTCCAAGTCCAACAAGCAAACACCAAGTGTGTCGTTTTAAAACTCAAAGTTCAACTGATCTGCCTCATGAAATGCCCCTAAATTATATCCAAACCTTAACCCTGACCCTTGACTTTCAGCCCCCACCTGATCCCTGACCCATAAGCAGGGCTTAATTTGTAAACTGATGGATTCCAAAACGTAAATAGCAGGTGGGCGGAGGGGTGGGGGGGGGGGTCTGGGAGTTCTCCCCCAGAAAATTTTGAATAAAGTAAATGCAATTTTCTGCATTTTATTGTATTTTAATGGGTTGTTAAACATATGTGTTTACCTACATTTGCAAAGACTTCACTACTGTCAAGCGTCCTACTGCGCCCCCCACCCCCACCCCTTCCCACCAGTTTTGAGCCCGATTCCTCCTTCAGTTCATGGCTGCTGCCTGTGGGCTCCTGCCCGTGCATGACTGCCCAGTTAGCTCAGCACTCACATTCACCACTCATTAGGAGCGGAGATTTTTCCAAAGGGTGGAAATGCTTATTTGAAGAGGCTCTTATGTGATATTAAGAAGCTCTGAAGTGGCTGTTGTGTTTAAAATGAGTGTTTATGTAATTATTTTCAGTATCCATTAAAAGTTTTATTTGTTCGAGGCAGTCATATTTGTTCATAACTTTATTATTAGTAAGCCTGAGAGTTCCCAGATCCAAGCAAACAGTTACCGGAAAGCGCCCTGTCAAAATAAAAGTTCCCAGATCCTGTTCCAGCAGGATCCGGCTCAAATTAGGCCCCGCCCATAACCCAACAACAATGTTCCACCATGTTAGGATTGGGTTTTGATCTCCAAACGGTGCACTGGTCTTGCCAAGGAAGGTGATTATACCACAGTAGATCTTTGTTGTGTTGTCCCTTTCTAAATATTAATTTATCTACCTGTCTGTCCATCCGTCTTTTGTCCATCCATAGCTTAAGCCAGCTTTCTTTAAGACCAGCATGTCTGACTCTTGACCAAAGAATGCTGTGATCGACAGAATCTAGGGCAGATATTGAATCAAAAACTAACTAACGGGACAGATAAACATGAGTCAACAGTGACGAGAAGATCATTAAAAGCTCCTGAGGCAGGATTTCTAACCATTCTGGAACTCTTCACTGACACCAGGAGTATCTGGAGAAGAACAAATTCCATCCTTTCATCGAGCGGTTAAAAGTTAGCAGATAAAGATTCTGCGATGATGCAATCTAACTTTGGTACAGCGTGTGGACGTTTTGAATGTTGTAGTTATTTATTTGAACTTACGCTTGCTGCAGGGTGCCTTGTAGCACTTCCTGCCATCCAGGGGTCAGGACCAGCTGAGACACCTGTGCTTTGTTCTGCAGAGGCCAGTCTCTGGTCCTAGTAATGTTTGTCATGTTGTGAGTTTTTGAGTTGCTCTTATTCTGAAACTAATTTGCCACAAGAGACTATGCCAGTGTTTGGTACCCCAGACAACACAGAACTCCAGGATCAGGATTCATGTTAGGGCGGTGATCCAGCTAGGCGTATTAGGTTTAATGTGGTGTTCAGTGACTCTGACGCATGTTGGTTTGGCGGAAAGGAACCACAGCACTGATTTGAAATACAACAGCCCGGGCGCAGAGCCACGAGCATCCTGCCAATGGTGTCAGACTCCACTTACTGATTTAGACGTGTACACACAGTCAGCTGTGTTTCTCCATCATCCTGACAGCCTGAGGTTGTGTAACGGGTCCGAGGTCAATATGTGTCAGACAGAGACGCCGTCACAGGTCTGTTTTTAGTTTCTTTGCCCTTCTCACGATCAAAGACCACATGACTGCCTGAAGGCGTTATATAAAGAGAGGAAAGACTTATCTAAGAGGAAACGGGAGCATCAGCAATATCAGCAGAGGGTGAGAAGACATGACCCCACATGCAGCTCAGTGTTTGCACCGATGCTGAACAAACCTCTAACTCTCGATCCCTCACCAGGATTATTAAACCTCAAGCCTTATTGATGTGCTCTCAACACCGAGCAACACAGTCGAAGGGTTTTAGTTGGAAGTGTGATGTTTGCAAAAAGGACTTTCAGCCTTTTATCTCGTTCATGCAACACATTCTAGCTATATTAACATGAAAAGATCAAAGATAGCTGTTTTTATTGTCCCCCATCATGGAAGCGTACGGTAATTTGAAATACCATCTTTCTGTTTGTACATCTTGTGAATGTGAGAACTTGAAAAATAAGTGAGCTACAGTCTTCTTTTTTGGTGTGTGGCCACATCTAGATGTAAGAAATCTTTTGAAAATTAGATTGCCACATCAAAATCCACAATCGCCACCGCCATATACCGAAATCTATCTACCGGTATCTGTCTGTCTGTTTATATACATATTTATACATATATTTTACATTGCGTAAGATTATAGTGTCCTTAAGAGATTGAGGTGACACAATGGTGGCCACCCCCTGGCTCCAACACTGTACCTGGTGGTGGATATAATCGCTCACCAGGATCTGTCTCTCCTTGCTGCCTAAGACAAAAAAATGAAAAACTTACCTCTGTTCTTCTCCACAGTGTAATTCCTCCCCACTTGATTAGGGGCGGCTGTGGCTGAGTGGTTAGAGCAGTCGTCCTTCAGTGCAAGAGTTGGGGGTTTGAATCCACCAGCAGTCACATGCTGAAGTTTCTCAGGGCAAGACACTGAACCCCTCGATGCTTTAATGTGTGTCCCATCGGTGTATGAATGTGCTCTAAAAGCACTTATTAGTCTCTTTAGAATGATTTGTTCAATTATCTTTGTATAGATCTAGTAGAGTGCTGTATGAATTGGTGAATGAGGGCACAGATAGTAGTGTAAAGAACTTTGAGTATCTCGATAGGATAGAAAGATGCCGCTATATAAGTACAGTCCATTCACCATTTGATTGTTTTGCACCAAGAACGTTCAGGTTTACTTCATTCTTTGTTCAATTCCAGTCTAGAAAAACACTCATCTCCAAAACTGCAAACATTCACTATTCAAACCCCTCATCAACGAGGTCATCGGCGTACCCCTTGTAAATGTTTTATAATATTTCATCTTAAACCGTGCCATGAGTGTAAAATAAAGCGATCAGCTGTGTGTCACAGGAAGTGTCCGTCTGGTCTGTGTGAGCTGTGGCAGTCAGAACGTTTGGGCCGTGGACAGTCGAGGACTTGTTTACTTCAGAGTTGGAACTCAGCCGCTCAATTCCAGCATGATGATGCCGGCCTGGATCCCCATCGACCCTCCAGTGCAGGTAAGGACTCCTGCAGGTGTGAGGGCAGTTTCCTTTTGGCTGATTAGCAGTGGCAGCCATCTTAAATTGTACTGGTTCCACAGTGTTTCTGTGCAATTTCCATGTAATTTGTCGTTTAGCCGGCCGGAGTGCAGCTGGTCAGCATTCAGACGAGTCCTAATGACCGACTCCTCTGGGCTCTGGACAACAAAGGAAGTGTCTTCGTCAGGACAGGACTAAGTGATGAGATGCCCGTTGGGACGGGCTGGGACTTTGTACCAGGTGCTGGAACTGAACATATGTGTGGTGTGCATTATCTGTCCTGCCCTCATCACTGGTGTGTATCGTGTGTCTGTGTGTATCTGCAGGGCTGGCTGTCCGTCAGCTGGTCCTCAGCTGTCGGACCGCGTGGGTTCGGTGTGTTAACGGAGATCTGGCTCGGCGTTACGGCATTTCTGACAAAAACCCGGCGGGAGATTACTGGAAGAAAATCCCTGGGAACGCCAACTCCTTTACGGGTAAAAGTGGACTTTTTTTAAACTTGAATTGATCCGTGAATAGTATCTTTGTCTGTTGGAGGTAAGAGCTTCGAGAGACGTAGCTGTTAGTTGAATTAAGCCCCTGCACACTGGATGACGACCTCGACTTCACTCCCCACGACCTCCTTTAGTGTGAAGACAATCGTGGCGCTGCTTTGCGCTCGGGGCTCCTTCTGTAGGTTCTTCCTGGTATTTTCCTGAGACGCCCTAATGTTCAACAGAACAGTAACTAAAGAGTATATTGATTCAACCTCAGGCTCATGTTAAGTGTCACACACTTCCAACAGTGTACTTGTAGATACTGAGACCATGAAGGTCATGGGGTTCCCTTTGAGAGGCTGCAGATACTAGCCAAAGTGTAATGACCTGGTACTGAGAACTAGATGTCCCAGTAGGTCGTATTTTGCAAGACCTATGAGCCGTAGAGCTCAAAGGACTTCATATGTGATGAGTCGTTGGGGGGAGGGGGGTGCTGCTTCCCTCTAGCAGCAGTTGTTAGGAAGTGTAGGGTCAGTGGAGCTTGTAATGATTGCAGTGTGGAAGTCCTGCCTGCACCGATGTGACGGCTGACAGCAGCTCAGCCCCGAGGGAGCCAAGTGCCTCGTCTTCTAATTAATGGAGACTACTCGCACTTTTAGACTCAGAGAAACTAGATTCAGACGCCTGCGACGACGAGAGGAATTTTGTGTTGCCACATTGTTGGATCACACGCAAACTGACAACCCCAGCAAGTGTTTTAGCTCCTCCTGGATACTCCCTGGCAGACGCCATCATATTTTGTGTCCAGCAGTCGCAGCTCAGTGACAAACGGACCCGGTTAGTCGCATTAATTACCCCTTTTTTCACGGCAGCTTCCTCCTACGCATCTCACCTGTGATTTCGAGCTGCGTGCCATGAGGAGTGGCTCACAGGATTTAAACGCCACTTTCTGTCGGTGCTGCTTCACCACTTTTTGTCCCCCAGTCGTGGAGCAAATAAAGGACTTGGAAATACTGTCCACTTGAAAAATAAGTCAAGTGCTGACTTCTATTTTGGTGTGTGGCTGCATCTAGGCATGAAAAAGTTCCCTTTCAAAAATCAGGTTACCATGTCTAAATTTAAGATGGCCACCATCATATATGTGTAAACCGGCCACCCCTATCTTTTGAGGAAACCATGTTTTCTAGTTTTTATATTGTTAAAAGTATAGTTTTTTCCAGTGAGTGGGGTGGCCTAGGATTGATCTATGGTGATCAAGGCCACCATTGGCCACCCCGTAGCTCCTCCACTGCACCTGGTGGTGGATAAACCTGCTCCCTCCACTCCAGGATCCGAAGAGATCCAAGAAAATCAAACCCTCCCTCTGTTCTTCTCCACAGCCCAACTCCTGCCCACTTGAATATCTTCCACCAAAAACATTTAGGTTTACTCTCATTCCATTCACTTCTGTCTAGAAAAGCACTCGTCTGTTCTTAAAGCACGATTAAAGTTTGCTGCATGAATCAAACACCGTCGGTTGTTAGGCCGATGTGGCTCGTGGGAAAGTTTAGCCGCTGCAGACGACCCGTCTCACCTGTCAGGTGTCTCTCTCCACAGTTACCACAGAAGAAGACTTGTGGGCGGTGACTCCCGTCGGCGGACTGTGCCGTCGGCTAACGAAGCTCCTCCCACAGATGGCGAGCGGCGCGCCACGCTCGGACCCGGTCCTGGGAGGAGACAATGTTGACGATGAATGGGAGCTCATCTGACCCGCTTCATCCGGTCCGGGTCCACTCGGAGGGACACTGTGATGTCACTTTATAAACTTTTGGACGGACGGGGTTTGTCCTGTTTGATGTGGATGCAGGACCAAACACTGGACAGGTGATGGACCCCGGAGGACGTTTGTTTTATTTTTGTAACAACATGAAGCACTTTAACCTGGAAGGTGGGGGGGGGGTGGGCGTGTCTAACTATACTACTGTTGTTGACAGTCCGGTCCAAACTGGTCCAAACTGGAATGAAACCTGCTGTAAGAGTTTTTGTTTTTCTGTCTGTTAGCAAAATATTTAATGAGCCACTGGACTGATTTTTATAAACCTCTTACTGTATGTACAGGTTAATCTTTGAGCCAGCCCAAATCAAGATGGCCGCCACAACAAACCAACCTCAACAAACACAGAAACGGCTAAAGCTCAGTTGCATTTGTTGTGGTAGTAGCTGAGAACCGTCCTTAGCTCATACTCTGAGCTCAACATATTTTCTTGAACCCTGACAAAACAAGTTGGTCTGTTAGCAAAATATCTTATAAACCACTTTCAACGTTATCACTGGATGTACATCCAGGACCTGATTCAAGATGGCCGCCGCAGCTGATCGACCTAAACGAAACACGAAAGTGACTACAGCTCCGTCAGTTCTGGATAAGGAGCTAAAATCTGGTGCGGTAGTAGCTGAGGGTTATTCACGTCACACAATCTGAGCGCTCACAGATACGAAGTGGCGGGTGATATGCATTCCTTCAAAGAATGCGTCTTTTTGTATTTATGGTTTATTTATTTTGGACTCTAAAGGGACGTTGGACAGATCGGATCATCCCGACCCGATTCAGTCGGAGTAAAAGTTTCCTTTTGGTTGTAAATCGCCGACTGTGTACGTGTGTATAAACACTTAAATGTTTTCTCGATCTGGAGGGCTAAGACTTTACAGAAGTGTAACAAAGCAGGTCATGGCTGGAACCCAAAACCAGGATTTCGGACCCAGTTCAGTCTAAAACGGTTCTGTGTGGACAATAAAGGGACACTTAACCTGAACATTAACACGACTAACAGTTCGCTCTGACCTTCACCTGTTCTTGCTCATTTTATTTCACATTTTCTGCAGTGAATAGTTCAAGGTGGGCGATAATGTCTTGTGTTTAGCAGACAGCACCACGGGCAACTGTAATGAAACATCCACAAAGTCATCAGGAAATGTAAATCTGGGACATGGAGCTAAAATTTGCAGTGGTAGTAGCTGAGAGTCATCCCTAAAGTATAGACACAAAAAAATTTCCGAATTTAGCCTTAAAATTATTGTAGCTCATTAAAGAGAACAAACTGGCAGCTTTATTATTAATATTTTTTTTTTACATCATAAGGCACAAAGTGTGAACTGTACTATAGCTATACATATATACAAGTATACATTGTGGTATTTTTGCAGTCTTCAACATGTTGGCGACACCAACAGAACCTGCATCTTTTGTCGGGGCAAAAAGTGGGTTGATGACGTCACCCGTCCTTAATCCATCAGTCTATTTACAGTTTGTTTAAATTTCAGTCATTCAGAGTCAGAGTCCTCATTGACAGGCGTCCTGCAGCAGGACGTCCGGCAGCAAACTGATCCAGTCCGGTCCGGACCGGGCCAGGCACCTGAGCGCCTGCATCACGAGAGGGGGCGGGGCCAGGCCGCGGAGCCAGGTGAACACCTTGTTACCCAGCAGGCTTTGCCAGCGCTGCGGCTCGTCCTGCAGGCAGGGCATCCGCGGGGCTTCGGACAGGAACAGCAGCAGGAGGTCCACGCAGCGGTGCGCGTCGTGGCGCGCCGCCGCGTCGCAGGACACCAGAGTGTGCAGCGCCACGTCGAGCGCGTGGGCTCGCGCGCCGTGGAGCAGCAGCTGCAGCAGGCAGCCGGGGTGCGACAGCTCCACCGCCAGCTGCACCGCGCTCTTCCCCGCGTCCGCGAAGTGAGGGCAGCCGCCGCAGCCGTCCAGGTACTCCCGCCGCTCGCGCGCTCCGCCGCAGTCCAACACCTCCAGCATCATGCGCAGGATGGCCACGCGCTTGTAGCGCACCGCCACGTTCAGGTGCGGCGCGCTCTTGCCGCAGCTGCAGAGGCTGCAGCCCGGCGCGGCCAGGGCGCCCACAGAGTACCTGCTCAGGAGGTCGCGTGCGTAGTCCTGGTGGTCGTGCACGAGTGCGTACAGCAGCGCCTCGGAGGGCAGGAAGGCTCGCGGGCTGCCGTCGTTCCAGCAGAGGACCTCCATGCTGCGCATGTCCTCCAGCAGCCACACCGGCATCCGCTCGCGCACCGCGCGGTAGAAGGAGAAGGCGGTCCGCTCGCAGTGCCGCTGGGACGGGGACAGGGTGTCCAGTGGGGAGGACAGCACCCACGGCATCAGGGGACACCAGAGGGGGGGACACCGGAGGACTGCTGGGTCTTTAAAGAACCGGAAGGATGAGGTCGCGGTCAAACATTGGGGCTCAGCTCTGCCACAGTTTTATAGCTGCCCCCCCCCCCCCCTCCCACACACAGGCCGCGCCCCCCACCCCCCTCCATNNNCCCCCCTCCATGTGTCCATGTTTATCAGGACAGATCATGTGTCTCACATAGAGAACATAGTGGTCCAACTTCCAGCCAGGACGGAACAAAATCCTCCTCAGTCAAAACAACTGGACCAAACTGGCGGGTGATGATGTAACTTGTTTTTATTTGCTTTCCATAATAAACAAACAGTAACTTTATGAATGCATGGTGTGAATTATTTTCCCTTCTGCTCAGATTGTGTTACTTTGATTCAAATAACTGCACATTATATTTTAAAAGTCTTTTTTTTTTTTGGTTTAATGTCCTGCATGGGGGTGTGGTGGTTTGTGGATTTGGAGGTGTTTGACCTCAAGGTGCCCTGTGGGGGTGGGTCTCTGTTGCCGACCCGTCAGTTCGGACTCAAATGGTGTGAGAGTTCTGTTGCTGGCAGTCGGACCCCTTCAGGGTGGGAGTTGATTCTTGTCGCCTGTTCTGCATAACTTTAGAATTTCTCAGGGGTGGAAGGTCCAGTTCAGTAGCCTCTGTCTCTTCAGATGAGGTGGTCCTGTTCATCTGCAATCTCAAGTTCTCACTGGAGCAGTTCAGTGAAGCAGCTGCATGAGGATGAGAACCTCCAGATCTGAGGCCGTGGTCTTCAGAGGGTGGACTGTCCTCGGCAGGTTGGGGTTGAGGTTCTGCCTCAAGTGGAGGACTTCAAGTATCTGGGTTTTATTCAAAGTCGGCGAGGACTGGAGCATGAGATCGACAGACGAACTTGTGCGGCTTCTGCAGTATTGTGGGCTCTGCGCCGGTCCATTGTGGTGAAGAGGGAGCTGGGCTGCAAAGTGAAGCACTTTGTCAGGGTCAGTCTACGTTCCTATACCCTCATCTGTGGTCACAAGTTCTGGGAAGTGGCCAAAAGAACAAGATCACAGATACAGGCGGTTGAAATGAGTTTCCTCCAGAGATGGTGAGAAGTTCAATTCTTCAGGAGAGACTGAGTAGACCCGCTGCTCCTTCACATCCAGAGGAGGCAGGTGAGGTGGTTCAGATATCTGCTGAGGATGGATCTTGGATGCCTCCCGGAGCTGCTACATGTCCAACTAGGAGAAGACACACTGGAGAAACTACACCTCAGCTTGGAGTCCTCCAGAAGAACTGGAAGGGGTGGAGATGTCTGGACCTCCCTGATCAAGCTGAGTCCAGAACCATGCAGACGGCTCATGTATAGCTTCTGCTGTGCCGCTCGGATCAAGGTAATCTACGTTATCCGGTCAGACAAAACCAGATTCACCAACATGAGCAGAAGACAGCAGGGATGTTAACGTCCCCCAACTGGACCTGGGTTCCCAGGCCCCACCCTGGAGCCAGATGTGGGAGAAGCTTGTTGGTGAGCATCAAGTGACTGGGCAGCTACCAATTTTGAGATGGTAAATCATAATACTCAAAAATATTAATTAATTATTTATTTTTTATATTTAAAAACTTTACACTACAACTCAGACAACAAGAAAACAGCTCAGACCCAGTGTGCCACACTGAACACAGGAGGATGAAGGGGAAGAAGAAAACAAAGCAAAAACAGCACATTGAGCTCAACAATGATAGCTGAGACTTCATAGTCCAAGTGGTTCCCAGACCTTGAGGAAAAAGTGTCCTGTAGTGTAAAACACATGTCACAAATTGTAATGGCACTAATTCCTGCAGTATATTTGCCAGCCTTCATCACTATCCATGGCATCAAGATATTTTTCCTTGCTGCAATCGTGAGTAATGCAGTAAAGTCTTTTTTTTTTAATCGATTGAGATAACATTTTTATCAGGCAGCCCTAAAAGTAGAGACAAAGGATTCATTTGTTCTTAAATTACTTAAGTTTTATGATTTGGTGGATTATAACATTCTTCTACTTATGTTTCAGGCTCAGAATTGTTTGCTACCATCAAACATTCA
>JARVGS010000789.1:22710844-22723117 GCA_031762315.1 Hypsolebias antenori | reverse complement strand
TGATAGTTGAATTGATCTGTTAAAAAGGGAGCAGATTTGATAAGAAATTTTTCTTCTTCTGCTTCCTTTCATTTTATATTTATTTTTTTAAGTTACCTAAATTGTATTTGTGTTTTTTTAATGGAACTGAAATGAAATGAAACGAATAAATAAATAAATTTGTACACACATTCCTAATATTTTCTGTAGCCTATCTCACGAATTATATCAGACTAATATTTTTGCAGCAACAAACAGAAACAAACAAAAAAGAAAAACTCAATATTATGAGATAAAAAGCCAAATTTATGACTTGGTACCATAATTATGACCTAGTCTCCCAACATTATGACATATAGGCCTAAACCTAAAGTTAAGATTTAGCATCCCATCAATATGAATTGATAAATCAACAAACAAGTTTGAGCTAATCCTAATTACGGATTAGCTTCTCATTATTATGAGATATCTCATATTTAAAAGATATGTCAAAATTATAAAACACTATCTTGATGTATACATACAAGATACAATAGCAAAATTATGACAGCACCACAAAATTATGAGATGCCAAATACGTTTACGTTGATTCGTCAAAAAGTTGAGATAACTGTCATTACAAATTAGCGACCCATATGAGGTTTCTAAATTATGATTAGCATCTCATAAGATACTATGTCACAGTTAGGAGTAATACCTCAAACTTATCCTAAAATTGTGATTTAGCATCTCTAAATGGAGACTGAACGGCTCATTATTATGAAATGCCTCATAAATTAATCAACATTTAGATTATTTATGATAATGAGGAGCTGAATTATAATTTTTGGATGCAATCTCATAATTATGTTGAGGATTACCTTGTCTTTATTGTGGCAGAGTTGGGCTTACTCTGTCACGTAAACAGTAAATATAAATTCTCTGTGGTGATTTTGTGATTGGCCTATAGTACAGTAATTAAAACGAGAACAACTGCATTTCCTGCAAAAAAAAAAAAAAAAAAGCATGTGTGAATGCTTGTTGAAGAGCTTGCTGAAATGTAGCTGAAATTGGCTAAAAAACATACAGAAATGTAGCTGAAATGAAAAAACAAGCCATAATTAGCAGAGGAAAATAGAAAAATATTTGTTGAAATAGGTTTAGATAAGCAGAAATTAGTTAAAAAAAAAAGCTGAAGCAAAAAATGACTAAAGGGAGAAAGAAGCTTACCAGAAGGAAGCAGAAAGAGCTGAAATGTGCTAAAAAAATGTGGAATTAGCTGAAAAAGCTAAACTTACCATAAAACAACTAAATAGTAGCTGAAATAACAGAAAAAGGTTAAATTAGCATAACTAAGCTGAAAGGAGTATAAGAAGCTGAAATTATCAGAAAGAAGTTAATTATAGGCTGAAAGTAGCAGAAATTACCACAAAACAACTTGAATTTATCTGAAAACAGCCGAGATTAGCTAGAAAATGCTAAAAAGGCAGCTGAAAAGTTAGAACACACTTAAATTAGCAGAAGAAAGCAGAAAAATAAAAAAAATAAACATGTTTGCCCTAGGCTTAATGAAGCAGAAATGAGCACAATAAGTGAAAATTGGCAAAAAAAACAACAACAAATAAACAAACAAACAAACAAAAAAAAAAAAACAATGAGAGAGAGTGAATGATGGTTTGTCTCTATGTGTCCCTGTGATGGACTGGAGATCTGTCCAGGGTGTCCCCTGCCTCTCGCACAGTGATGACTGCATGGACACCAGCGACCTCCGTGACCCAAAATTGAAGAAGCACGTAAAGATAATGGATGGATGGATGGATGGATGGATGGATGGATGGATGGATGGATGGAAAGAAGCTGAACCAGAACAAAATGTGAAAGGAGCAGTGAAAGTCTGTAAAAAGATGTAAAGATTTGAAGAATGTAAAAATGAGCTCCATTCGTTTTCTATGAGAAAAAAAAGTGGCAGAAAAGGCTAAATACTTCAAAAAGCTAAAGTTGTACCAACACCAAAAGGCATGGTAGGATTGTCCCGAAAGAGCTGAACGTTTTGATTAATGACTTGCTGAAATAGCACAAAAGTTGTGGAATGAGAGATGTGCCGAAAAATGTACAGAAAAAAAAATGGATCACAATGTGCTTCATAAGCATTCACACAATAAATATAAACAGGAACACAATAGTGTGAATGCTTAATAAGTATCCACACAATTGTGAATACTGTGAAATAATTTCACATTCACAATTGTGAAATTAATCAGTGTTAAGATGATTTATGATAATGATGAGCTGAATTATAATTTTCAGATAATTATGTTGAAGGTTATTTTTCTTTATTGTGGCAGAGTTGGTCTTCCATACATGTAAACATAAATCCTCTGTGGTGGTTTTGTGATTCTAGCAGTATACTCTGTAGTGATTATATTAAAGTGATAAAAATGAACAGTTTGATTTAGTAAATGTGGATGTTCTGCTGGTGTGCTTGTTGAAGTTGACCTGTGATGGCAGCAGAGATCTCAGAGCTGCTCACGATGATCACATGGGCTCCGTCTTTCTGCTCTCATTTATTTTAATAAATGTGGGTCGGTGGTTCTGGGATGGTCTGAGCCGGATTCCCGACCCATGCGGACCCGGTTTCATGTGATCTTCGGAGGTTCGGTTCGGGCTGTTCGTTGGACCCTGAACTTTTCGGGGGCATCTCCTCGGAGCCTCGGTTAGCATCGCAGGTTGAGCTTCGCCGTGTGAAACTTTTCTTCGCCTCTTCATTTGCAGTTTTAATTAAACAAAGGACCGTGCTGCTGCTGGTTCCGACCCAAACTCTCAGGTCATCTCTCTGCCAAGCGCTTTATTATTATTATTTATTATTATTATTATTGTTTCCCCCGGCAGTAGCAGCTAACAGGCTAACTGAAGTTTAGCGCTAGCCTCAGCTACTTTTTGTTGCCCTCGTCATGCCGGCGATGCTGGAGAGGAACCCGGAGGCTCCGGGGAAGAGGAGAGGCCGAGCCCCGACCGGCGGCGGGCCCGGGGCAGCGGCGAGCACCGGCGGGAAGAGCCTGTCCGGTAATGGAAGCAGCGCCAACAACTGCTGGGAAGAAGGAAGTTCGGGCTTCAGCAGCGACGAGGAGCATGGTGGGTAGTAGCCTCGACCAGAGCCCGGACCTGTTCCGTCCAGGACCAGAACCGGCTCTGACAAACTGCTGTGTGTGTGTGTTCGGACAGGTGGAGGAGGGATGCGGGTCGGACCGCAGTACCAGGCCGTGGTTCCGGACTTTGACCCGGGTGAGACCTAAAACTGGACCACAGCCCTGTTAGCTGAGCGGTAGCCTCTTCAGACCGGTTCCATTTAATCCCAGTCCCGGTTCTGATGGAACCTGGTCCAGTTGATCCTGGTCAGAAACTCGTTCTTGTTCTCCTCAAAACCACATCCATCTGTTAGCAAAATATCTCATGAACCACTGGACTCAAACTCTGTGATTCACTGTACATCTACTACTCTTTTGGAGTGGACCTGATTCAAGATGGCCGCCACAGCCAGTTGAAGATGGGAGCACCTCCACTTCAGAGACCGACCTAAAATCTGTTGTGGTAGTAGCTGAGAGTCATCAACAACACCTACTCTGAGCTCTTTGTCTAAGACTTCAGGATTAACTGTTGGAAGTTAACCCTGTTAGCAAAATATCTCTTGAATTTCATAAAAAGGTCACTGGGCGAACATGTAAAACTCGCCGACTACGTTCGCGTTGCTCGTTCGCGTAACACTTCCTGTGTGGGCGGAGCCTCCGTTACTATGTGAAGTTAAACAAAACACTTTAATTTTCATTCCCAGATGTGGCCCAGGCGGCTCAGCTCAGAGACAACCTGGGGATGTTGATTTGGATCCCCAGCAGCGGCCTGAACAACAACCAGGGTAAGAACCGGCTGCTGTCGCGCTGAATGTCGTCTGGAAGCAGAGTCTGACCCTGTGTTTCGTTGCAGTGGACGAATACATCAACATCGCCAAGGAGAAGCACGGCTACAACATGGAGCAGGTTCGTATTTACACTGTCCTAAATCAGTCCGATTCAAGATGGCCGCTGTCACCTCTCATCTTAGGATGATCTTAGCTTCAGCTCTGACATGAAGGTGGCGGGCGATGTGCATTCCTTCAAAGAATACCGGACATTTAGTCAATTAATTGTTTCTGATTCTGCTCGGATAGACGAGATGAACCAGGCTTGTAGCGTCGCCTGCCCGTCGTTGTCTTTAACGGACTTCCTGTTTCTCCTGCAGGCTCTGGGAATGCTCTTCTGGCACAAACACAACATTGAGAAATCTCTGGCCGACCTGCCGAACTTCACGCCGTTTCCCGGCGAGTGGACGGTGGAGGACCGGGTCTTGTTCGAACAGGCCTTCAGCTTCCACGGGAAGAGCTTCCATCGCATCCAGCAGATGGTAAAACCACTTCGCCCGCAGTTTGAGCAAACCCTGGAGGACCGAGGTGGTTCTGGGGTTCACGTGGTCCACGTTCCTACCCTCACCTATGGTCATGAGCTCTGGGTAGAAGCCGAAAGAACACGTTCATTGATGCAAGCAGCTGAAATGAGTTTTCTCCACAGGGGACTGTCCCTGAAGGCTGATGAGAAGCCCAGTCTCGTGTCTCACATGACCAAAATTGCGTGTCTTTCTACTCTTCCCCCAGTTGACACCCCGTCTTGTGCGTTGCCCCCAGTCAGAACTAGTTTCTTACAGACTATGCAGCGAGCACTGTGTGATTGGTCAGAACTTTGTAGGCGTGGTTTATGTAAAGTGGCTTGTAAAGTAGCTGATCTCAGCGTCTGCTGAGGAGCTGCTGGCAGAGGCTGTGAGAAAAATGCCAAGATTACGACTGTTTCAGTAAAACTGCTCAAGAGAATCAAATAAATGTTGTAAAGATAGAAAAAGAACTCGTAGAAGGAGATTGGACCATTTTGCACACCAAGAGACAGCACAGAGAACCAGCAACTCTCCATGGGTGAGTTGACCGAGAGAGAGCGCGCCCCCCCCCCCCAGGAGGGAGAGCTCCTTGGTCGGACAGCGAAGGTGCACATTCCCTAACCATCTGTTAGAAACGGTGGCCGTCTCTTTGGGAACAGATTTGCAAAACAGAGGTTCTCCACGGTTAGCAACCGAAATCCCAGATCTTCCTCCTCCAACTCCATCTTCCAGACATCTGGGAAGGATGGACCCTGGACACCTCCTTAAGGAGGTGTTCTGGACATGTCCAACTGGGAGGAGACCCCAGGGAAGACACGCTGAAGAGACCATCTCGACTGGTCTGTGAACAACTTGGAGTCCTCCCAGAAGAGTTGGCAGTGGAGAGAGATCTGGACCTCCCACTGGGACGGGACCCCGGGTCAGGCCCAGAACTTTCCAGAGGAATTGGATGGATGGATAAATGGACAGATGGATGGATGGATGGATAGAAAAACAGATGAGTGGATGGATGGACTGATTGATTGATGGATGGACTGATTGATTGATTGATGGATGGATTTATGGATGATGGATGGATAGACAGATGGATGAATGGACTGATGGATGGATAGATGGATGGATAGATGAATAGATATATAGCTGGATGGATGGATAGATGTATAGATGGATGAATTGACTGATGGATGGATAGATGTATAGATGGATGAATTGACTGATGGATGGATAGATGAATAGATGGATGAATTGATTGATGGATGGATAGATGAATAGATCTATAGCTGGATGGATGTATAGATGGATGGACTGATTGATGGATGGATAGACGGATGGATGGGTAGATAGATGGATGGACGGATGGACTGATTGATGGATGGAATGGATGGATAGATAGATGCATAGATGGATGGATGGGCAGATGGATGGATGACTGGATGGATGGATAGATGTATGTATAGATGGATGCATGGATGAATGGATAGATGGATGTATAGATGGATGGATGGATAGATGGATGGATGGATAGACAGATGGATGGATAGACAGATGCATACATGGATGGATGGGCAGATGGATGGATGGATAGATGGATGGATGGATGTATGTATAGATGGATGGATGGATAGATGTATGTATAGATGGATGGATGGATAGACAGATGGATGGATAGATAGATGCATACATGGATGGATGACTGGATGAATGGATACATGTATGTATAGATGGATGGATGGACAGATGGATGGATAGATAGATGCATACATGGATGGATGGGCAGATGGATGGATGACTGGATGGATGGATAGATGTATGTATAGATGGATGGATGGATAGATTGATGTATAGATGGATGGATGGATAGATATATGCATAGATGGATGGATGGGCAGATGGATGGATGAATGGATAGATGTATGTAAAAATGGATGTATAGATGGATGGATGGATAGACGGATGGATGGATAGATGCATAGATGGATGGGCAGATGGATGGATGACTGGATGGATGGATAGATGTATGCATAGATGGATGGATAGATAGATGCATAGATGGATGGATGGGCAGATGACTGGATGGATGGATGTATAGATGGATGGATGACTGGATGGATGGATAGATGTATGTATAGATGGATGGATGGATAGCTGGATAAATGGATACCAGTACTTTATTAATCCCAGGAGGGGATTAGAATTCTGAATGCTCTGGACTGGGAGCACCTCCAGATCCTTCAGTAGGAGCTGGAGAGGAGAACATCTGGGTCAGATCCACCGCTCTGAATTAATACACATTCTTCATTTAACGTTTGTATCGAACGTTGAGACCTGCTAACCGTTAAATTATTATTATTATTTGTTAAATAACCGGCTGTATTTACTTAAAGGGATGATTCTGTGTTTGCAGCTGCCGGATAAATCCATGGCCAGCCTGGTTCGGTTCTACTACTCCTGGAAGAAAACTCGCAGTAAAATGAGTCTGATCGACAGACAGACCCGGAAACCCAAGCAGGAGAAGGGCGACAGGTGAGCAGAGACCGGGATGTGTTCTTGATGGTGGACCGTGCCGTGCGACGGGTCAGTAACTCGCGGTGTGTTCTGTGTAATTCAGCAGTGACGACGAAGCCGAGCCCGGTACCAGAAAACCTCCCAGTGACTCGGAGGTTTACCCAAATAAAGACAAGAAGGAGGTAACTGCAGCTGAGCGGTAAGTTTTAGTTTCTTTACCGAGTCCTGACTGACCCGTCTGACTTGTTGCAGCCGAGCTCCGAGTCCGAGAGGTCCGAGGTGAAACCGGCTTCTGCTTTTAAGGTAAGAGCACCGTCACCTGCTCGATCCCTTCGTTTGTGTTTTTTAATGATTTTCTTTCTGTCTGACGAGTCATAGTAACCTGTCTTCACACCACCCGTCTGTCTCTGAACCAGCAGACAGGTGGTAAAGTGTCTCAGCGGATGAAGAAACGTCCTCCCAGGGGGATGTTTCTGAACCAGCAGGACGTGGTGTCCTTGGCGTCTTCGTCGTCTCAGGGAGTCATCCGACAGCTCGACTGTCAGCTGGTGTCCATCAAGAAGCAGGTGCGTCGCCCCGTCTCTGTTGGAGACAGAAAGACGGAGGACTCGTTTACCGGTTTGTGTCTTTTTCTTTCGTTCAGAATCAGACGATCAAACAAGCCAACAGCACTCTGAAGGAGCAGCTCAGCTCTGGAGTCGAGGAGTTTAAGCTAGCTGAGGTAACCGTGGCAACACAGCCCGTCCTGCGTGGCCTTCAGTGGCTGGCGTCCATCCTGTAGGAAGTGCTTGGTGTCTGCAAGTGTCCTCTGAGACGTCTCTGTCTTTCAGATGAACCAGAAGTTCAACAACCGCTGGACCACAGAGGAGCAGCTGCTCGCTGTCCAAGGTAACGCCTCAGCTAGCTGCGACCAGGTCACGTGAATTTACCTGAAACACTACGAGGCAGCAGGTTTCCTTCGTTTAGCTTCACTTCACTACGAACATTATTTTACAAAACAACAAGTTGTCCCTGAAAAACTCTTTCTGTTCTCTGCATTTCATATGGAGTTTTAAATGAAACCGTGGTTTGTCAGCACTTAGCAAACTGTTACTCTATCTTTTAGCTAGTGTTCAGCTCAGTTCTGCTCATGTTCTGTTTATTTTAGCTTGTATTGAGCTCATTTAGCCAATGTTTTGCTAATTTTGGCTGGTGTCGTGCTCATTTGAGCTCACTCGTTTGTGCTAGCGGCGTGCTCGTTTGGGCTAGTGGCATGCTCGTTTGGGCTAGTGGCGTGCTCGTTTGGGCTAGCGGCGTGCTCGTTTGGGCTAGCGGCTTGCTCATTTGGGCTAGCGGTGTGCTCGTTTGAGCTAGCGGCGTGCTCACTTGGGCTAGCGGTGTGCTCGTTTGGGCTAGCGGCATGCTCATTTGAGCTAGCGGCTCCTCATTTGAGCATGCGGCTCACTCATTTGGGCTAGCGGTGTGCTTGTTTGGGCTAGCGGCGTGCTCATTTGAGCTAGCGGCTCGCTCATTTGGGCTAGCGGCGTGCTCATTTGGGCTAGCGGCGTGCTCGTTTGAGCTAGCGGCCTGCTTTTTTGGGCTATCGGCCTGCTCGTTTGGGCTAGCAGCCTGCTCGTTTGAGCTAGCGGCCTGCTTGTTTGAGTTAGCGGCCTGCTCTTTTGGGCTAGCGGCCTGCTCGTTTGAGCTAGCGGCCTGCTTGTTTGAGCTAGCGGCCTGCTCATTTGGGCATGCTTGTTTGAGCTAGCGGCTCGCTCATTTGGGCTTGTGTTCTGCTCTGTTCTGTGTTGATTTAGCCTTTTCAGTAAATCTGATTGGTCACTCAGCACTTCGTTTTCACAGAAAATATATACTTTTTAGTTTGTAGACTGCAGTATGTCTCGTTGCTGTGCCGCTGATCACCCTGCACTTCACACTCTGGTTGGTTCTGGTGAAACCCACCTTTTAATCAAACCTCTTACTGGACTTCTCTCCTTCCTGTCCAACCTCTGCAGGCATCAGAAAGTATGGACGAGACTTCCAGGCCATCTCGGATGTGATCGGGAACAAGTCTGTGGTCCAGGTGAAGAACTTCCTGGTGAACTACAGGCGGAGGTTCAACCTAGACGAGGTCCTTCAGGAGTGGGAGGCAGAACAGGAAATGGAAGGAGGAGGAGATGGAGGAGTAAAGGAGGAGGAGGGAGAGAAAGATATGGAGGTGTGTTTTGCCGAGGATGAAGGAGCTGCTTCTGAGCAGAAAGTGATGGTGAGTTTCCTGTAGGTGACTTTCAGGCCATATTTGGCACCACCTGCAGGACAGTCCAGGTGTGAACACCTGCTTGTCGTTCTACATGGTAATAATGCTCATTTGTATTTTAAATTTTTTTTTCCAGGACCTTAATGTTCCTGTGCATTCTGAAAAGCCTCCAGCCAACTGAGACCACCCTGACCCTCTGAGGGGTTTTTATTATTCCTTTCTTTGTTTTTCCTTTTTTTTCCCACCTGTAACGGCTCAGGTATGAAGTTGGAGTTATGACATCACAGCTCACTGAACCAATCAAATGTGAAAACACAGTTTTTGCCGTATTTGTCTGTTTTTAATGTTTTTTTTGTTTGTTTATTTTTAGTATTTTCTCAGTGAGTTGCGTGGAAACGTTAAACAATGAAGCCTGTTTGGGTGTGGGGGGGAGGGTGTCTGTTCCTGGTTGGGTTTTTATTTTTAAGTTTTTCAAACTTTTTGAAGAAATGCAATAAACACAAGCACACGACCTAGTCGTTTTGTCCTTTGACATCAAAGGCAGAGGTTTCCTTTTGTTCCATTTTTCCTGGGTAACGTTTTGTTTCTTGGCGGGGTGAGGGATGTAAACAGAATTTTCTTAATATTTATAAATATTTTTCATGCAAGTACGGTAAAATAAAGTGTGGTTAATAAAATGAATGGTTTCTCAAAGGAAGTGTGGTTTGTTTTTCTAAATGTTGATTTTTACACTTTTACTTGATCCAAACGGCAGAACTGAACATGTCTCTAAACATAAAGGTCTTTGTCCCTGTGTGGACTAACATTTGCTTTTGTCTCTTTATGAGTAATGTCTTCATCACCTGGGTGTCCTTTCAGTCCTTGTTGGTCCAGTTCTCATTTCTCTGTAGTTCTGATTCTCTGACTTCAACAGCATCTTCACAAGGCCTGCAGCTTCTGCTCTGGGTTTGTTCCGAGCGCCTCACAACAAAACCCGTCTCCTTACAGAGTCGTACGATGGCAGAACTTGGTGTCCTAATTACTGGTACGGAACATGAAACCTTCGTGAATCTTTGAAATAGAACCAAGGATAAAATTGAAGTAGTTATGCCACTTTAATTCATTTTAAATTGTTGGGAGTTTTTTTTTTTTTTTCATATTTATTAAAAATAACATAATTTTGGCAGTTTAATAGAAGGGCTCTGGACACTCCAGTCTCCTCAATAGCTATATTCCTGATTAAAACTACAAACTAGAGTTTAATTGTGCTTTAAATTACATTTAATAAAACATGTTAGTGCATAGGTGGCTGTGGGTAAAAAAAATTATGTATTTTTCACTAAAAGGTGTATGTTTTGCATCTTGGGAAATAGGTTGCCAGATAGTAAAATGACGAATATCCTGATGCATGCTCAATAATCCAGGTAGAAAAATGACGAACTTCCGTACCGTCGCTTTAAAACTCGTTTTTTGATCCCATCTGTCGTTTGTGTGGAGTGAGGGAGCACTGTTTGTAATATGTTGGTGTTTGCGTGAATAAACAATTTATTTGCGCGCTGTAGAAGCTATTTGTTACTCAACCTATCGTATAATGACGATAACTATTGTATCTGGCAACGCGGAGCGGGCAGTCTCTCCTTCGGCACGCTCACCTCTCGGTCCCCGGGAAGCAGCGCCCCCTCTCGGCGAACAGCTCCCCGGGCAGCTGGGGGATTTCCTGAGCGGAAGTAGCGGAAGGGGGTTTCCAGCGTAATGAGCCCAGTCCTCCTGCCAGACAGTCTCCGACCTGGATGCTCAGCGGCTTCTGTCTCCACTAAACACCACCACGGCACGTTCAGAGACTGCGGAAGTCTGTGCCAGAACCGGACTATGAAGAGTCCGCCTGAAGCCTGGAGGCTCCGCAGCTGCGTCGGCGGCACGTTATAACGACCCGAACCCGCCGAGAGTTCACCGAGCCGAGGGTGCTGCTGAACCGTCGAGCCGTGGCCTGTGGAGGAGGCTGACGTGAGTCCGCACACACACACCGAGGGGTAAATACATCTGTAAAAAACAGAATTTAATACAAATTATCTACCGCTGCCGGTGTGTTTTCTTACGTATTTTACGTACGTATTTACGTAAAATTGGAGCGAGCGATGCAAAAAAAAAAAAAAAAAATGCTAACGCTGTTAGCATTGACAGTCGGTGTGTTTACATCCGCTCCCCAATTCAAACCGACGAGTCAAAAATGAGTTTAAAACACTCAGAACAAACAAACAAATTTATAGCACTTCAAGACTAATAGAACAAAAGTCAAACAACGACTCTCGTATTTTAAATTCGTCTTGATATTGTAATTTTCTAGTGTCTATAACTAGCCTCTTGTGCTTTACCTTTAATAAAATGCAATAATTAGCAGGCTGTCACGTTATTTTATTACAAAATCAGATTATTGTCACATTAATGTGGTGTTTTGGTTCCCATAAAGCCCAGAACGCTCCTGTCGAAGGTGTTGCTCAACATATTCTGGTCCATCAGGTGTTTTATCTGCGTAAATTTCCGTTTAAACGTTTCCATGTCTAAGAGGGACTTTTTTAAAGACCGTCGTTTTCCCTGATTACATAAAGTTTTTTTTATTTTTATAATTTACATACAAATAATAAGACTGACAGTAATGTGTACCTTAAAGCTATTTTATATTTCAGTGTTATTTAAATTTATTTATTTAATTAAGAGGAAGCCAAAACGTTGAATGATGATTGTAATTGAAAATTGTTCAGTGAATCTCAAAAGTCTGGAGATGTCCAGGACCTGAGCAGACCATCTGTCGGAGGTCTTGAAGGACTTGAGACCAGCTGTCGGAGGTCTTGAAGGCCCTGAGGAGACCAGTTGTCGGAGGGTTTGAAGGACCCGAGGAGACCGTCTGTCAGAGGTCTTGAAGGACTTAAGACCAGCTTTTTGAGGTCTTGAAGAACCTGAGGAGACCGTCTGTCGGAGGTCTTGAAGGACTTGAGTAGCCCAGCTGTCGGAGGTCTTGAAGGACCTGAGGAGACCAGCTGTTGGAGGGCTTGAAGGACTTGAGTAGACCAGCTGTTGGAGGTCTTGAAGGACTTAAGACCAGCTGTTAGAGGTCTTGAAGGACTTAAGACCAGCTGTTGGAGGTC
>JARVGS010000789.1:22626683-22637609 GCA_031762315.1 Hypsolebias antenori | reverse complement strand
GCGGCGGCGGGGGGGCGCCTTCGAAGTTTCTGGGCTTGTGAAGAGGAATGTTTGCTCTCTGATTGGAGAGACCCAGTTAAATCTGCTGTTTATTACAGATGGGAAGTTTAATTTGAGTTGGAGAGGCAGAGAGAGTCTCACTGACTGTTAGAAGGTCACTCCTACCCCTCCCCCATCACACACACTCACCTGCACACACCTACACACACACACATACACCTGCACACACCTACACACACCCTCATACCTTTCTTCACTTTGAGTGAAAACATGCAGAGATTTTTTTTTTCCTGTTTTAAAACCAGTTTAGACTCAATGTAAAATATTAAAACCAGTTTAGACTCAATGTAAATGACTGGAACCAGTTTAGACTAACAATATAAGACTGAAACCAGTTTAGACCAAATGTAAAATACTAAAACAAGATTAGACTAATTGTAAGAGACAAACGAGGCTAATTGGGAAAGACTAAAACTAGTTTAGACTAACTGTAAAGGACTAGAACCAGTTTAGACTAAAAGTAAAATACTAAATCTAGTTTAGACCAACTGGGAAAGACTGAAATCTGTTTAGACTAAATGTAAAATACTAAAACCAGTTTAGACTAACTGTACAAGACTAGAGCCAGTTTAGACTAAATGTAAAAGACTAAAACCAGTTTAAATGTAAAATACTAAATCTAGTTTAGACTAACTGGGAAAGACTAAAACCAGTTTAGACTAAGTGTAAAATATAAAAGATCCGTTTAGATAAATGGAAAGACTAAAATCTGTTTAGATTAACTATAAAAGACTAAAGCCAGTTTAGACCAACAATGTAAGACTGAAACCAGTTTAGACTAACTGTAAAAGACTGAAGCCAGTTTAGAGTAATTGTAAAAGACTAAAGCCAGTTTCGACCAAATGTAAGAGTAAAGCAAGTTTAGACTAAATGTAAAATACTAAAACTAGTTTAGACTAGGAAAGTCTAAGCCAGTTTAGACCACATGTGAAATACTAAATCTAGTTTAGACAAACTGGGAAAGTGAAACCAGTTTTGACTAAATGTAAAAGACTAAAGCCACATTAGACCAAATGTAAAAGATTATAGCAAGTTTAGACTAAATGTAAAATACTAAATCTAGTTTAGAGTAACTGGGAAAGTCTAAACCCAGTTTAGACTAAATGTAAAATTCTAAAACCAGTTTAGACTTACTGTAGGAGACTAAAGCCAGTTTAGACTAAATGTAAAAGACTGAAACCAGTTTAGACTAAATGTAAAATACTAAAACTAGTTTAGACTAGGAAAGTCTAAACCAGTTTAGACCAAATGTGAAATACTAAATCTAGTTTAGACAAACTGGGAAAGTGAAACCAGTTTAGACTAAATGTAAAATTCTAAAAACCAGTTTAGATTAATTGTAAAATATTAAAACTAGTTTAGACAAAGAAAGTCTAAACCAGTTTAGACTAACTGTAAAAGACTAAAGCCACATTAGACCAAATGTAAAACAGTAAAGCAAGTTTAGACTAAATGTAAAATATTAAATCTAGTGTAGTAGACTAACTTGGAAAGACTAAAACCAATTTTAGACTAAATATAAAATACTAAAGCCAGTTTAGACTAAATGTAAAAGACTGAAACCTGTTTAGACAAACTGGGTAAGTCTAAAACCAGTTTAGATTTAGTGTAGAAGTCTAAAACCAGTTTAGACCCAATGAAAAAGACAAGCAGTTTAGAGTAAGTGTAAAAGACTGTTACAAGTTTATTCTTAATATAAAAGACTGACACCAGTTAAGACTAAATGTAAATTACTAAAACTAGTTTAGAATAACTGGTCAAGTCTGAAACCAGTTTAGACTACAGTACATGTAAAAGACCTGAACCTATATTCGTGTCTCGGCAGCATCTGTCTCGTCTCATTTTGTTGCAGGCCTTTGAAACCGTTGGTGTCTCAAACCTTTCTGGATGTTTTTAGCTGGTTTTTCAGCTGATCTCAGTTTCAGTGCCGGCGTCTTGATTAGGTCTCACTTCAGTTGTGGACATCTTGAATCAGTTTTGTCGTGGGAGTCTCAAACTCCTCTCACAGCCTCAGAGTTTGCTGAGACTGAACAAACTTATTTCCTAACCAGTTTGAGTGAAGCCCAGGCGCAGCTCGGTGAGACACTGATTTATTGTTCAGCAGAGATGAATCTGAGGGCGTGTTCAGTTTGACATGGTTAACATTCACGTGTTTCTTTTCTTCCACTCCAGGTTGGAGCGTCTGGTGGAAGTGTTGAGGAAGAAAATTGGGACCGGAAGCCTTCGTGTTATTTAATCTGTTGGTTCTTTTGGATTTTTTTTTTTACATCAACCCTTTTTTTTTTAACTGATCTGTTTTTTTTTTTTTTTTCTTTTTTTTTTCTGACAAACATTTTCATTTTAAACCAAATTTATTAGTATTTGTTGAAATGCAAAGTTACAGTACAGTATTATTATTTTTTCCTGTTTATTTTGTGGAATGTTTTCATTTTTGTTGATTTTTATGGTCTGAAACCTGATTTCAGTAAAATAAGATAAACTTTTAGTAAACTTATTCTTAAAGTAAAGATCATAAATGTGGACTTGATTAACATTTTTATCCGTTAAGTTGTTTTTATTGTCTTTTTCTGTCTTGTCTCTATTTCATGTACCGGTAATCAGAAACACAACTTCACCTGTTGTCAGCCACATTTTGGTTAAAAACTTTATTTTTCATAAGTCTGCAACACTTGATAAACCAAATAACTTAAACTAGTATAAACTATAGTTAAATGTTAACCAGAGTTGTGCTAAAATCACTTGCTCCAGTGTTATTTGGTTCATTTTAGCTGAACTTGTGAAACATTTAAGCAGGAATGTGGTTTTTTGTATATAACTGTAAGAGTTTAATTCCCGTCTTGAAGTAAAATATTTCCCTGTCAGCCTGAATCGGTTTGAGTCCAGTTTCTTTTTCAACACTTTATGACGCCTGATTCCTTCCCCTTTACTCTTCTCGGTCTCTTTAATTGAAGATCAGTTTGCTTTGTGGTTCTTCTGTTGATTTAAGGTTCGCCTCACGTGTTTAAAACAGAAAAGCTACTCGGTTTAATTTCAGAGGATCATTGTGACAAATGAGAGGAAGCCACTCTGACTTCGGCGCTCTCCTAAAACTTCAAATTAAAATTTGACTTTGACAACTTTTCAACAGCTCGGCTCTACGGACACTTTAAAATAAGTCGAGGGAGTCTCGTTAGCGCGCCTCTAATCCGTTCGGCTGCTAACGACCACACGCCAGAAATTATTTCAAAAAATCTTTTTCAGCTGCAACAGTTTATAAATGATCAGATTGTTGAGTGTTGTCAGATGATTTGAAGCCAAAACGGAGAAAATGTGAATGAAAAACTGGTCCAGTTCTGATCCAGAACCTCCTCCAGCACCAGAACCCCCAGTGGGTTTCGGTTTCAGTCTCTCTCATGGTTCTGGAGGACTTTTGGACCACTTTTTTTCCATCGTAGCTTTCTGCTCAGCTTTCTGAAGCTCCACCACAGCATTCAGTCAGGTTCTGGACTGACCGGACCATTAGTTCTGTTCTTTCTGACCCGCTCTGTTATACATCAGCTGTTGTGTTTGGGATCATGGTCCTGTTGGACCCAGTTCAGTCCAAGCTTCAGCTGTTGGACAGATTTGACTCCAGAACCTTTTGGTCTACAGAGGAGTTTCTGGTCCACACAGAGACTAACAGGAGCCCAGACCATCAGCCCTCCACCACCGTGCTGACAGCTGGGAGGAGCTGTTTGCTGCAGTGCAGTGCATTCTGGGTAAACATGTCCTCTGGTCTGGTTCTGGTCCAGAAGTCTTGTGGTTCCTTCAGATGAAACTTCCCAAACCTAAGTTGAGCTGCCATGTTGTTTTTATAGAAGAGGCCATGACCTTTGAACTGCTGACTGAGGTCTGTAGAGTGAGCGCTGCGCGGTCTGACCTGCGGGGTGAATCAGCTGTCTGAAATGGGTTCCACTTTCTCTGATGCATGGACTCGAAATGACCTTTGACCTTTCCCAGATTGATGGACTGCTGCTTCTCCGAGGTCATTGCTGATGTCCTTCCACCTTGGCGTTGTGGTAACACACCTGTATGATCCAGATCAGAGGTGGTTCTGACGAGCAGGTTAATCAGCATCTCCTGGCTGACCCTGAACCGACTCTGTGAAATCTGTTAGAGTGGATTCATTTCAGAACCAGATTTAGTTTTATTCTGATCCAACGTGTTTTCTTTAGGATCTCAAAACCAACGACTGCAGTTAGAGGAACACAACGGAAATGTACACACACACACACACACACACACTGCTGTGTGCGGAGCCCCTCATTGCCGCAACACTCACCCAGGAATCAACTCTTTATTAAGGTTTTGCTCATCAAACTAAAGAAATAAACCTGAATTAGTTTTTTATTATCGGAAACATGTTTGTTTTGTGTTTAACGAGCAAATAATTTGTCTGAAAGAGAAGCTGATTAAACCGGAGCCAAGAGGTGGGGGTGGTGTGTGTGTGTGTGTGGGGGGGGGACCAGGTGTCGCCTGTCAGTTTTATCCCTTAACGAGGAGAACGAGCCACGTCTTGACTGTATTTGGCTGACGGTCAGAAGCTGCAGGACAGATGTGAACTGGGACAATCTGGAGAAAAGACAAAATGCAACTTAAGTTCTGGAGACTTAGCTGCAGCGTCTGGCTCACAAAGGAACGCGTGAACAAATCCAACATTTGTTTTACACAGAGTCGAATAAAAGAAGCAAAGAGGACAAAATACTGCAGTACTGCGCAGTGGGAGGCTAACTCTGACATTTAAAGAAAATACAAACTAAACACTTCTTTTTGGCACTTACTGTGTGCATATTTGTCTGTTAGCAAAAGATCTCATGAACCACTGAGCTGATTTTATTGTAGCTCTCACAATAACAACTGTATTGACGTCTACAACAGATATGTGGAAGCAGAAAAGTCACATATTTCAAATTAAAATGGATTAATAGAAATGCGTTTTAGTTTCAAAATAAAGCTGCATGTTTTGACTCATAAATAAAATCCAAACTGCATTTTCGTTTTCAAGACATACACGTTTGGAGTTGTCCCAATGTAAGATGGCCGCCACAGCTAATTGTTCTTCACAAACACAAAAAAGTCTATAACTCAGTGAATTTTACACCAGCACAGCTGAAATTTAGCATAGTAGTAGCTGAGTTGTCCCCAAGTTAAGCTAGGTCTAGCTGAAGGTGTGTGATAGTTTCAAGCTGTCTGTGTTTAGCATTAACTCAGCCTGTCTGTTAGCAAAATATGTCACAAACCTTATGACGGATTTTTATGAAACTTTTAGGAGATTACCATTGGGTGTCCATCTACAGCTGTTTAGTTAATGGAGCTAATCCAATTTAAGATGGCCGCCACAGCCAACTGACATTAATAAAATGCAAAAATTGCTATAATTCTGTCAGTTTAACATATTTTGTGCAAAGATTTAGTGTGGTAGTAGCTGTGAATTATCTCAAATACATACTCTGAGCACAACAGGTTTGGACATTTTGGCTAAAGACTGTGGCCGTATCTGCTGGAGTCGAGCCTGTTTTTCTGTTAGCAAAATATTTTAAGAACCATCTTAAACAGTATTCAGTGGATGAGCAACTACAACTGATTACCCTCTAGAGTCAGTCCAATTCAAAATGGCTGCCACAGTCATCACAGACATGGCTCCAAGTCAGTGAGCTAAAATTCAGTGTGGTAGTAGCTGAGAGTCGTCCTCAACACCGACTCTGAGTGTGGCGCGCGTCAGCTCTCACGCACCGCTCTCTTTCAGGTTTGGTCAACGCTCCAGCGCACGAGTCGATGGTAAACTCTGGCACGAAGGGCGGCGGGCGATATGCAACCAGGGCGGTGGCTGGAGGGATCAAACCAGATTCAAACGCTGCACGGCTGAAAGGTAACACAGCACGAGTCTGTTTATTTATTATTTATTATTATTGTTGTTTATTTACCCACTTTATTTTTGTAAAACCTCCAGCTTTGTTCCAAACAGCCAGGACTTTGGAGCGATGGATGGAAATGTTAGTTTCACTGAAATTCCTTTTTTAAAAACTTCTTCTTTTTGTTGATTAACATGGTAAAAATAATAATCATAATAATAATAATAATAAAAGAGAAGGAGAACTATGTTGAGTTTTTTAACAAAGATGTTTCGGACGTGTTAATCTGACAGTAATAATAGGTTAATTGTCAAAAGAAGAAGAAGAAGAAGAAAGGTGGGAGGGGCTGGAGTTGTAGGCTGGTTGCCATGGAGACGGCGGACCACTTGTGGTCGACTTGGGTGTCCTGGTCCTAATCCTGCAGCCGTTAATCTGCTTGTTCTCAAGAAAGACTCAGTTTGTTGGGGCTCCAACTTCTGACGCCACCTGGGTGTGTGTGTGTGTGTGTGTGTGTGTGTGTGTGTGTGTGTGTGTGTGTGTGTGTGTGTGTGTGTGTGTGTGTGTGTGTTATTGATCTTTCTCATCTCTTGTTAACTTTGGAATCATATTCAGACGCTGCGCATGAGATTTTAAAACCTGTGGCCGGCGGGGAGCACCGCCGCCCGATTGGCCGGTTTTTAAACTCGCCCCTCCTCCAACATGTCAGCAGTCGAGTACTGTATTTCAATAACTTATTTATTTATTTTAAAAAGAACCAAACCGCTTTCGTTCAGGAGAAGCTTATTCGAAGTATCATCAGGAAAACAGTTTCAAGCTTGGTTTGCTCATAAAAGTACAATTTTATTTATATGTTTTTCTTTGTTGCCAAGAAAGGCGGTAAATGTTTTACTGCCCGGGTCCGACTGTGTGTTGTGTTTATGTCTGTTAGCAAAATACCTCCTGACATCACTGAATCACTGACAAAGAGCCACATTTAAAACCAGATTCTGTTCGAGGGCCAAAATGCTCAATATTTTAATGAAAGAGGAATAATCGAATGTTTATCAGATTTGTTCCTTTGACTCATGGAAACTTTCTGGACCGAATAAAATTCAGTTAATTGGTGAAGCCATTTAAGATTCAAGAAGCTGGTGAACGATAGATTGAAGTTCTGGGCAGACGTTTTGGACCTTAAGCGTTGTTCAAAGCGTCTAAAATATTATCTACTCTGTAAACACGGTGGTAACTGAACCATCGCTGCTCCTGGGACGGCGTCTGTTGGCCAAGGCCACTCGTGAAGGAGTCTCCAGCACGTCTCACACTTTCAGGGGTTCTCAATTCCTTCACAAATGGCCAAGGCTTGCAGTCCTGTTTTAGATGTTCTGGTGCCGAGTCTGTCCAGTGCATGCAGGACCCACGTTTTGTTCACCACGTCTCCAGTACGCAACACCTCCATGGAAACCTCCACGATTCCGATTTGAAAGTTCTGTGATCGCTGAACTGGACTTGTTGTGTAAGAGCTGCGTTCTCTATGCACCTTGAAGACTCATGCAGTGTGAAGGAGTCCGAAGACCAGTCAGATCTTTATCAATCATCAATTCTACCAATGATCAAAGATTAACAGATGCATTGGCGCTTTTGTTGGTTTTTCTCATTTCACTTGTTTGAGTGTCGTATAGAAGAAACCGAACAATTTACAATTTGACGTTTTGTTTGAAGTCGCCCGCAACAAAACAGAGACCGCTTGAGACGTTCACCAAAAACAACCTAGATGGGTTCAAAACATTTGCGAGAAAACTGAGACGGTGTCAAGACTTCTGCCAAAACTTTGAGATGGGTTTGAGACACTCGCGATAAAACCGAAACAACCCTGAGACGCCCACAACGCAACTGAGGGGTTTGAAACATCACGGTTCTTGCCACTAAGTTGAGACAGTTTTAAGGTTCCCGCTAAAGAATTGAGATGAATTTGAGACGCGTCACAACTTTGCAAATACTTTGAAAGTTCAGACTGACTGATTGTATTCTCCAGGGGGTTTCCACAAAGTCTCAAAACTTTGGCGAGCATCCTCAATTCTCCTCTAATTTTGAGCAGGTGTGTGCAACATATCAGAATAGTCAATGCAGGCGTCTTGAGCCTTTCTTAGTTTAGTTTCCAACATTCTTGTCTGGTCATTTGTTGTTTTCCCCAAACTTCAACCATGTCTTTGTGTAAACTTGTACTTCATTGATTCCAAGTTCAAATGTGTGTATTTTCTCACTTATGTGTTTCCAACGAGTCCTTCTCAGTCGCAGCCCGATGAGAACTTCATTTTCTAACAGAAAAACCTCCAAGTGCGCCGACCTGGAGGAAATGAACGCACCAAGAGAGAAATCTGAACGTTCAGTAGCTGCAATATTTACCGTTTTGTTGTGCACACACGGATAAAACGACTCACTTCAAAGTCACCAAACTAAACCGGTCCAAGTGACCAGAATGACCACTGAAATGTTGCCAATTACACGTCCCTCCCCTCCCCCTCGCAGGACCACCAACCTCCTGGCTGATCCATATTACGGCCTCACAAAGCTCTAATAAACTTCCTTCGAATCATTTTAATAGAAAAGCCTCAGCTCTCTTTCTTCTCCTCTCTCTGATTCTGGAGGGGATTTCTTTGCTCTTTTCGTTGACCGAGCACAATTGTATTATTGGGGATAATTAATTCCAATCCCCATCAAAAGGCCTTAGTGGCCCTGGGGCCCCCGTTCTTGGCTTTCTAGTGGGGCAGTGAAAGACAAGGGGAAGAAAGAGGCCGAAGGCCGCCGTATTGTGGCCAACATATTCCTCCATAAGGCACAAGTGGAGGGAAAAAGAGCTGAAAGCTTTGGTGAGATGGTGCTTGGGGCCCCGGGGCCACCGCCGTCACCACTGTCACTGCTGACATAATGTCCTGAACGGGTCCGGCTTCACCCCGCTGGAACCATATGGCTCGTATTACATCAGCAGACTGGGTGGCAGAAAGGGAACAAGCGCACGAATATTCTCAGGAGGCAGAAAAGTTTGTAGATCTGAGACTCTCCAAGAATAAATTAAACCAAGAACCGAGATGAAACGTAAGAAAAACGTCCGAATCCATCGCAACGGATCCCACTTTCACCCAAATGATGAAATAAGATGATTCGGTGCCTTTTTTCCCATATTTCTGTGAGTTCTTCCCATGAAATGAACAAAACATGCATGAGGAGAGGAGTGGTGACTCCGTGTGGACACCGTGGACTTCAAGGTGTTGGACACGAGTCCAACTCCACGTCCAAAACTCAAAGTCACACAAACAGGTGAATTTCAGCTGCTGTCTGACTGAACTCTGTTCTGAACTTCGTTCTTGACAGTTCACGCTGTGGCCTGCTTCGGCTCATTTTGTACCCACCTCATCTGGAGAAGACTTCAGAAATGAGGAGACTGGTTTGGACAGATCACTTCTTCAATCATTATTGGTTTGTAGACCCGGACGTTTGCTTCAGATGCTTTTTGCCAGAGGAAAGGTCTAATGTTTTGGAGACAACTTGGAATCAGTTTGGAGATGGTTTGGTGACACTTGGAGTTGGTTGGAGACATTTACAGACATTTGGAGATGGTGGAGATAATTTGAGAGAGTTGGAATTTTTTTGAAGACAGACGTGGGAGACGGTTGTAGACGGTTGTAGAAAGTTATAGACATTCTGAGACAGTTGAAGACATTTAGAGACAGAGACATTTGGAGACAAACAGGTGGAGACAGTTGGAGATGGTTGGAGATGATTTGAGACAGTTGGAGACAGTTGGAGACGGTTGGAGACAGCTGGAATCATTTAGAGACAGTTGAAGACTTAGAGACAGAGACAGTTGAAGACGGTTACAGACAATTAGCGACATTTAGAAACAGTTGGAAACTTTTAGAAACAGACAGTTGGAAACTGTTGGAGACTGTTGGAGATGGTTGGAGACAGAAACCTTTGGAGACAGTCGGACACATTTGGAGACAGTTGGAGTCAGTGGAGACTTTTAAAGACAGACGGAGATGGTTGGATACAGTTGGAGATGGATGGAGATGGTTGGAGATGGAGATATTGGAAAGTTGGACACATTTAGAGACTTTTAGAGTCACATGTGACTACCAAGTTTCGAGAGAAAAGTTGTGGCAGAACTTTTCTGAACATGTTGAAAACCTAAATGAGGAGGCGTTCTGGAGTCAGATGAGTCCATCTGTCGAACAGTTGAAGTTTTGACCACACTGGGTCCAACAGGACTATGATCTCAAAACACAGCAACTGATCTACAACAGAAAGATCAGAACTAAGGTGCTGCAACAGTCCAGAACTTCAACCTGACTGAAACATTGAGGTGGACCTTCAGAGAGCGGAGCAGAAACCAACAATAGAAAGAAGAGTGAGCCAGAACTTGTTCAGGACCATGAGAGAGGGTGAAAGAGAAAAGTTCTGGTGCTGGAGGAGGTTCTGGAAGCTGCTGGAGTATCAGTTCTTCATTCACAGCTCTTCTTGATTTAGTAATTAATAACTCAGAATCTGTGGAGTCTTTGAGGTTCTGAATGATTTCTGAATGAAGCACAAAAATTGTGGAGCTCTAAAAGCCCGGACCAAAAGAGAGTGGACTTTGTGTTTCGTCTCATCAAACACATTTCATCGTTCAGAACCACCTGCATTTATGATTTTCAGCTAAAATGGGCCAGTCTTAAGAAAATTATCCATTGTCACATCCAGTTATTAGAACAACCCATTATCAGATCCAATTAATAGACCAACCCATTATCAGATCCAGTTATTAGACCAACCCATTTTCAGATCCAGTAATTAGAGATCCAGTAATTAGACCAACCCATTTTCAGATCCAGTTATTAGACCAACACTTTATCGGATCCAGTTAATAAACCAACTCATTATCAGATCCAGTTATTAGACTAACCCATGACCAGATCCAGTAATTAGACTCACCCATTATCAGATTCAGTAATTAGACCAACCCATTATCAGACCCAGTTAT
>JARVGS010000789.1:22591221-22606681 GCA_031762315.1 Hypsolebias antenori | reverse complement strand
AGACCGCTTGTTGTTTGCTGCAGACAGGAAGTAGACCGCTTGTTGTTTGCTGCAGACAGGAAGTAGACCGCTTGTTGTTTGCTGCAGACAGGAAGTAGACCGCTTGTTGTTTGCTGCAGACAGGAAGTAGACCGCTTGTTGTTTGCTGCAGACAGGAAGTAGACCGCTTGTTGTTTGCTGCAGACAGGAAGTAGACCGCTTGTTGGTCGTTTCGCCTCAGGCAGCTAAAGGATGGAGGAGGAGTATTCAGGCAGCGCTGGAGACGGCCAGCTTCTTCAGGTGGTCCATGAACACCTGAAGGCTAACGTCGTCTGTGAGGATGGGAGCTCCAGACTCCTGCAGAGGGAACGACTCACGTCAGCTTTTCTCCTGGCTTTAACTGCAGAGGTCAAAGGTCACGATCTTACCTGTCCCCAGTTGTACATGCTGTTGTGGGTCTGGGAGGGGTTGACTTTAGAGAGCAGGAAGCGAGCCTGTAAACATCAGGACAGGTGTAAACATCAGGACAGGTGTAAACATCAGGACAGGTGTAAGCGTGGCGTGCAGTGGGTTTTAGAGTCTGAACAGAACCGAGCTCCCACCTGGCTGCCGCCGTGCTCCGTGTCGATGTATCTCGGCATGGGGAAGCGCGTGTGCAGCAGCTCCTGAGCGTCGTCCACCGGCGCCTGAAGCAGGTGTTTGAAGTTCTCGTACTCGGGCATGTCTTGATACCCCGCCTTCCTCCACTGAGCTACAGTCTGAAGCAGAAACACGACGATTAGATGCAGGTTTGATACCAGAGCTTCGTTTTACTTCACCCAACAGTGGAAACTTAAGACTCATGAATCCCTAATCAGGATAATCACTGTGGAAAATAAAAAAAAAATCACTGTAATGCCACTTGATTGTTATGTGCTGCTGACTATCCATGTCGCTGATCTTTTTCATTCATTCAACCTTTATGTAGACAAATAAATCACATTGAGCCTCGAAGACTCATTTACAAAGTAGTGAAACTGGACACATGTAGGAATCTTATGCTGCTGATTTAATTCATGTTGCTGTGTTCATTCATACTCATCTGCTCATAGACTCATGTTCGTGCTGCTGTTTGGCGTATTGTTTTTGTACTATTGGTGCTTAGCGTATTCTTAGTTCATATTGTTTCTTAGATCTTATTTCTGTTTTTCTTTATAATGTATACTTTTGATGGATGTAACTGGGACCCTGTGTACACAAGTTCATTCCACCACATGTCCCACATGTGGTGCGATCGACAAACTTTGACTTTTAAACTTGTTACACAAACAGACTGTTGCTGTTCTGTTCTTTAAAAACAAAAACAAGAGGAATTTTATTACTGTACATGTTTGAAAACTCAGGTTTGTTTAAATTGGTCTCAACCGTTCACTTTAACCTTTACATAATTTTTATGCTCAGATGATAAGAATAAAGATATTATAGTTATTTTCAACATCGTTTTGTTTTTTTCTGACCTGGTCGGACATAAAGATATTCAAACAGCTGAACACATCTTCCCGGTTTCTCGTTTCTTTAACTAAAATAATAACGCGTTTATTAGAGATCTAGAATGAAAATTAAAAGTTTTGGTAAAGCCACGTTAATAATGTTTGCACGGTGCAGCTTCACCGGGTGTGGTGCGTACCTCTCCGTGGTAGATGACAATCTGGAAGAACGTGTCCATCAGTAGGATTCGGTCCGGCAGGATGCTGCTGCTGTCCAGCAGAACCGGCTGAAACGTCAACGGATCAACAAGATTAAAGCTACGAGTCGGCCTGGGTTAGTCCAAAGAGCCAGACGGAGGAGCACCCACCTCGGGCGGTCCGTTGAAGGAGTAGGCGTAGAGAACGGGCTGGATCATGATGAGAGCTTGGGTCAGATCTTGTCTGTTGAAGTGGTGCCTGTAGTACGAGCTCTCGTCAGGGCTGTTGTTGAACACCTGCAGGAACGGAGAGCGCCGCAGGTGGAACATGAACTGCAAACAGGAAGTAACGGGGTTAGACTCGCATCGACTGGCAGGCGGATTATTCTGGGGCTCGGATCACCTGAGGGTAGAGGGAGAACGTCTCAGAGAACCTGAAAGAGTTCGGGTCGTCCTTGTGGTAATCTCCAAACTTCTGACACTGAAAGCAAACAGACGTAAATGAACCTCGCCGCCTCGATGCCGTCAACGACTTGAGTCAGGCTGGTTTCCTCACCAGTCGGATCAGCTGTCTATCCAACCACCTGAGGACATCCGGGCCCTCCTCCGTCTCCGCCCGGTACACCGCCAGCCTCGCCATCAAGAGGGCAGCCGCCTCCTGATCGAAGGACGCTGCGATGCTCTGAATCTGAGTCTGAGCATCAGCCCAGCTAAAACAAAGGGAGGGACGAATCAGAACCTTTGGGTTTACACTCAGACCTGTTCAGACACGACACCAGCTCCCAGTATGACTGGTCACACCTGGCACACCTCAAACTGACAAATCACCTGAACTCTTAACCCCAATGATCAGTTTATGTTCCTGACAGCATAAAGAACTTGTAGAGCTGTTAACAGACTTAATGATCGTAAATTAGAGATGATTAGGTCAACACGTGACCAAAAGCTGCTCCGATTGTTGTTCTGTGACTCAGTTCTACAACTTGGCTTGAGACTGGCCAGACCAGCAGACTAACCATGAAAATGTACCAGTATGTATTTAATGTTTGTCCACGTCTGTATTGAACATGTTCCCCATGAGCTCACGTGGCTCAGGATTGATGTTGGTGCCAGTTCTGAACAGGATTTTAGATCTGATTGCTGATTGTGTAATATTAAACAGCAAATCTGTGGCAACGGACCAGACAAATAAATACATTATATAACATTTGACCTTGATTTGTGACCTTGCCTTCAGAGCTGGAGTGGTGAAAATATGTGACATGTCGTCGAGTTGTGACAAACATGTATCAAGTCTCGTTAATTTAATCTGAGCATCAGCCCAACTGAATCAGAAGTTACGGTCCAGACAAGCAAAGACCTCATTTTAACTTTGACCTTGACGCCGCGGTGATGAAAAGTGTAGCCACACACTCGACAGAAGTTATGGGCGGATGTATAAAAATGTCTTGGAAAACAGTCCAGACATTTAGTTTTTGTGTAAACAAAGACGATTTAACTCAGACGTCCTCGAGAAGAAGCAGAACTCGAGTTTTGTGCAGAGAACTGAGGCGTGAAGGACGATGGTCGTACTTCCTGGCAGTCGTGGTGACTCGGATGCGTCTCTGTCCAGATGAGTGTTGGTACTGCGTGACGAACTGGATCGCCCCGCGGCCACCTTGAGGGATCGGAGCGTTGTGCTGCAGACAAACAACAAACAGGCAGATCAGGTAATGACTTCACCTCAACACTGTGGAGATAAACGACGTCTGGCGGAGGTGATCTTTTTCTTCTAGGGTTCAACTCTGAAGGGGCTCTTGTGAAGACGCACATCATTATTCCAATAGAGAAGCACGGTGGTGGCAGCATCATGAAGTGGGCTGTTTTTTTAAAGCAACAAACTTGTTGAAAGTCTATAAAAACATGTCCGCTCAGTGGACGACGTTTGGCACAACCAGGACTCGCCGCTCGGCCACACTGAGCAAAGCGGGAAGGTTCTTGGTGAACGCGGTGGACGAGAACCTCGTGCTCACTGATCAGTCTTCAGAGATCTCGTGGAGATGGGACTGAGTTCTAGAACTGCAGGTCTCCCCTGATCCGTGTTGAGGTCGTCTTCTTCATGCGCTCTGCTCATAATCACTTTGGAAGGTGGACAATCCATCCAGCTCTGAGCAGCTTCCCAGAATTAAAAAAAACACACACAAACCATGATGCTACCATCACCGTGCTTCACTGTGGGGATGAGGAGGAGCAGTGTTGGGCTTGCTCCACATATTGAGGTAAAACTGTTCAATCTTGATTTCATCAGACCAGAAAATCTGATTCCTTTTGTTCTGAGAGTCCTTCAAGCAGCTTTCAGGTGTTTTGACTCTGCCATGACGTCCCAGCCAGAGATCTGACTTGGACCCATCAAACATCCTGAAGGGACTTAAATGGCTCCACCATCCAAACGGACCGAGCCTGAATGGATTCTGAACGTCCCCAAACCCAGCTGGGCAAAGCCAAGACGCGAGGCTGAAACCGCTGCCAGAGGAGCTTCAACTCAGTAACTCACCTCACGGTTCGTTTCTTTTTATTAAATTCTATCAAGAATCATTCGTATGTTGTACGTTAATTCTTTCGCCAGGTGTTTCTGAGCATCAGAGGTGACCCGTGGCCGGTGTAAACTTACGAGTCATTATGATGCAGCACTTTAATCTCAGCACATGAGGACACAGAACAAATGCAGCCTGAACGCAACAAGCAGAGGTCTGAAGTTCAGGAGCACGGTAATTACACACCTGCACACCTGTTATTACCCGTGTGACACGTGTGCAAACAAACCTGCACGTCCCATCTTGGTGAGGACACTAATCTGGTCCATAAACCTGGTCCAGACTTATTTTAGTCCTGACCTCCTTGTTTTTATAAAAACTTATAACCAGGTCACGATGTGGGTTAAAAACTGAAACGAGGTCCAGATGAAACGTCCTCCCTGGAACGAGTGTCCACAGAAACACCCACAGGATATTGTCCCATCAGACCGTGTTGACTTTACCGCCAGCAGATCATTGTGTGTTTAAAGTCATTCTGTTTATCTCAGCAGGTGATGGACAGGTGTGCCATGGTAACGCTCCCTGCGGGAACACACTCGCCCCCCCGCGGTCACCTGCTTACACCCAGAGATGTGTCGAGAACAACACAGAGAACAGTTCCTGAGGACTAAACTGGACCGGCTCGGTTTCAACTGGAGCTGAAAACACCAAGAAACAACGGATTTAAAGATAAACTAGTGAAAGAGCCGCAACACGTCTTAAAGCTCCTTCTGCCGAGTGATGCGCCAACAGAAGCTGCCTGCCTGCCGTGACTCATCAAACCTTAAATAAGCTCAGGTGATCCCATCGTCATGTGAGAAAAGGTCCAAGCATCGCGGACTCACAGGTTCTGGACCTTCAAACGCCACCGGGGATGACTCCAGTTCAGCTTCTGAGGTTTTCTCGCCAACCAGGACAAAAACTGCCAAAATGGTTTCTGTTTCTTCGTCAGGTCTTCACTCAGAAACACAACCACCATCGGTTTTGAGCTTGTTTGGGTAAATAATGCGACTGTAATCTGCTCCGATCCCTCCCTTGGCATCAGAAAACCGCCTCCAGATGACGGTTTCATCTAACCAGGAGCCAACAAACCAAGCCGAGGTTCTTGAATATTTACAAAAGTCACATTCAAACACTTTCGAGGTAAGTTTTTAAGAGTTTCCAACATCCTACTTTAAAAATACTTAATCTGAAGATCACATTTTACACATTATATCAAAATTAATCCTAATTTTTGTCCTTATCCGATACTAACTCCATAAAGCTGAATGTGCTTTTGGTTTTCCCGGCACATTTACTTTGATTTTATTAGCTCATTTTTAAGCCAGAAAAGCTTCATGTGTTTAAATCCTCTTTGTGGATGTGCTGCAGTTAAAGGTACTGTAACAAGTTTCTGTTTCTGCAGACAAACAGGTGGTAGTTGTCAGCTGGTCGCAAATTTTGCATTTCAAGGACACATTAACCTTCAATAGGAGAAAGAATATTGTGCATATTTTGTTTCTTTATCTGTTTTTAAACTGTCTTCATGACGTTGTAAAACACTGTAAAAAGTACAACTTTCAATACTTTATCCAGGTTATACGAAACGCTTTTTTGTTCACACAAATGCTCAGGCATTGCTTCTCATTGCAGGAGACGTCAGAGAATAATAAAAAATAATTATTCTACATCTAACACTATTCTCAATCAAAGTTTTTTGTTGTTTTTCAAAGCTGGTGATGGAAATGGACGACTAACGAGTTGATCTTGTGAAGGCTGCTTTAATGCATTGGCACCCCTTATTGGTTCATCTACAGAACTGCATTAAGCCCCGTTCTTTTTTTTTTTTACGAGTGGGATCCCGTTCTGTATTTACTCTGCTCTTTAGCGCTACGAGTCTGTTTAACTCTCAGATTTGTGTCCAGCTCTGCCGGTGTCCTCCGAAGCCTAAACTGCTGCACAAACAGAGGCGGCCATGTCTGACTGAGCACATGCAGTTGCAGTTTCAAGCTCTGAAGCTCAACGGACGTCGTTCAGACGTCACTTGTGAACGTCCGACAGCTCAGCAGGCGTCTTTAAATCAGCCTCTACTGGACGTTAAGGACGCTCCAGGAGGAAGAGTCTGATCGCTGGTTGTAATCCGTTTTATTTGTCGTCCTCAGACTCCGTCTAAAGATGGCCGGTGCTTTGGGAACGCTGTACGCTGCACTCTTGGTTCTGTCAAGTGCTGCCTCCATCAGTGGCAACCTTCTCCTGCTGCTGGTGCTCCTCCTCAACAAGGACCTTCAGTCCGACACGCTGGCCTTCACCCTGAGCGTTAGCCTCAGCGACCTGGCTGTCGGTCTTTCCACCATCCCCTTTGCAGTCCACAACACGTTGAACTGGCCTGTCGCGTATCCCAGCAAGAGTGCCCTCTGTCAGGGGAGCGGCTTCATCTTCCTCCTCTTGCAAACCTCCTCAATCCAGTCCCTCACCTTGGTCACCATCGACAAGTTCACAGAGATCTGCTTCGCCCTCAGTTACCGCAGCATCTGGACAGCCAGAAGAAGCCGAGCAGCGCTGGTTCTGGTCTGGCTCTTCAGCCTAGTCAACGCCTCCCTGCCACTCTTGGGTTTCGGTAAATACCACTACAGCAAGTCCCGGTTCCTTTGCTGCCCGGACTTCACTCCTGACAGCAGGGACTTTGTGGCGCAGTGGATGACGTTTGGCATCGCGGTGCCGATCCTCTTCATGTGCTTCCTGCACGGATACATAGTCTACGTGGCGAGAAAACAGGCGCGGAGAGGAACGTTCATCTGCAACGAGCTGCACTGCTTTCATGTTCCGGCCAACAATTATCTGAGAAGCTCCATCGTGATCATCACAAACTCAGGTGAGTCCATCGTCTAACTTCAGGTGTCCTTCCAGTTCTAACAATGCTTCATTACCACTTTTAAACCAGAGGGTGTCCAATCCTGGTCCTTGAGGACCACCATCCTGCATGTTTTAGAGATTCCTCTGCTCCAAGATACCTCATTTGGATCATGATGGACTAGCAGGTTTCTGCAGAACATGAAGAGGTAATGTAACCATTGAATCAGGTGTGATGGAGCAAGGAAACATAAAACATGCAGGATAGTGGTCCTCAAGGACCAGGATTGGACACCACACCTCCCAACCATCTGTGATCATAGTCTTCTGTTTGGCTGCAGTGAGTTTACTGGTCTGCTGGGTGCCGTACATCTCAGTGTGTTTGTACGAGACCTTCAGTGGTCAGCGGAGTCCAGCTACGTCCTCCGCCCTCTCCACCTGGCTGGTCCTGACCAGTGCCGCCCTCAACCCTTGGATCTCCTGCATGACGCAGACGTAAGTACGACTCCACAGCTCGTCACGGGAGCAGAACTGATAAAACGTTTAGCTCGACTGGCTTGAGACGGTGCCCAGAAGGTCGAAGCAAACAGAAAATCTGACTGCGTCTAAATTGCCGTCAGTGCAACTGATTGTGATCCGGCTTACCGTCTGCCTCTCTAACTCCAGCAGGTACAGGGTAGTCGTGTTTCGGGGTTTCAGAACATTTTTTCTGAAGAGTTCTAAGATGTCTCAGGGGCTGCACCCTCGGAACGCCCTCTTCCACCTCAACGCGGCCAACAACATCAGCGCAGCGACCATCACCGTGGGAACACATCCATCACTGCCCAACACGTCAGTGATCCACTCATCCTAAACCACTGCTGAACCCTCAGTCCAGAGGACGAACGGCTGCTGCTTCTGCCGAGTCAAACTAAGCTGATGACCTGCCATCAACGTGCATTCTGGGAAATCTCACCGTACACATAAAGTAACGACCATCTTTTTAATCCATCTGCAGCGTGGACTGAGAGCGCGTTCTGCAGTTCTAACAGTCGCAACAAAAGCTGAGAAGTTTAAATGTTGCATTTCTTCAGCTGTTCCGTTTCCATCACGCTCTGTAGACTTTAGAGACTGAACGTTGAATCAGCTTTCACACCGTCGTTTTCCTGTCAATCCTTTGTCGTACGTTTGTTGCGATCTAACTACTGCTGCAGACTTTGTGCTGTTTTAGCCGCTCATATGTCAAAACGTTCACCTCATTCTGTAGATGACAGCTACGACTTCTGGATTTTGTAACTTCAGTTGAAATTTTAAAATAATTTATTAATTGCAGAGGGAAATTAAATGATATAACTCATCATACTGGTTTCATTAAAGAGTTGTTATAGATGCTGATGGCTGAACTTGCATAGGTTTCAAAATATTTAACTTGATTTACATTAAAAAAAAAAATAAAAAATAAAAAAACATCGCGATCTCTTCAATCCCTTCCCCAAAAAAAGTTTTAAAATTTGCTTCAGCAAGCGAGTCTTTTTTTTTGTTGCTCCTTTTAGCTTTTATTCGTTTAATTTTAGCTTTTAGCTATGGCTTTGCCAACCTTCACTTTTAGCTACGGTTCAGTTTTAGCTACAATTTAGGTAATTTTGAGCCAATTTTAGCTTTTAGCAATGATTTAGCTCATTCAAGCTTTTAGCTACAGTTTATCTAATTTTAGCTTTTAGCAATGGTTTAGCTAATTCTAGCTCAGCTACAGTTTAGCTAATTTTAGCCTTTAACTAACAGTTTAGCTAATTCTAACTCTTGGCTATGATTAAGCTAATTCCAGTCTGTAGGTATTGTTTAGCTAATTCTATCATTTAGCTTCAGTTTTGCTAATTATTGCTCTGATTGAAAAGATGTGTGCTTTTTGCTACATTTTAGCTAATTTCACCGCCTGTTCTGCTTGTTTTAACTTCAACATTTCATTCTTTAATAAACTGCGTTGAAGTCACTCAGCGCTCCCTCTGCATTTACAAGAAACTGCATCCTATATAGTTTTATAATACACATCCAAAACTCAGTGCATGGAACCAGAACCTCAGGTTTTTTTCCATCTAAGCCTTATTAAATTATTCTACAAGTTAACATCCCATCTGCTTTAAAAAAAATATATATATAACACTATACTATACTGTTTTGTTTTTTTTGCTGACACAAACCCAGATTCACCAACAAATTGTACATATTTTCACGACGTCTTTAGAAAGGGATTTATAAGCTTCAGTCATTGGGCAGGTGGTCATAATGTTGTGGCTTTCCCTTGATTTTCTCTAGAATCTAAAGTAAACGCTGAAGTGAACCTGAGTCTCCGTTGAGGTTCGTCTAAATACCACTTTAACAACCAAACATTTATTACGTGGATCTCGGGTGAACATTTTGTTTTTCTTTCAAATATTAACTTTAGACTCGTTTACTGATCAACATCGATCCTTCAGATCAATCAAAGACCCCCCTCCATTGTCCAGGAAAGGTGAAGTTCTCATACCTGGTTCACAACTTCATAGTACAGCGCCAGCGTGGTGTTCGAGTCCAAACCGCAGATCTTCCACTGACACGTTCCTCCCGTCCCGATTTCCTGGAACAAAAAGTTAGAATAGTTACTTTTATTGTGTTAAAGCGAAACAAACGTGAACAATAACTACTTCCTGACTTTATGAGTGCTTCACTGCACAGAAAATATTCTGTCAGTGAGAACAGCTTTTATAGATCACCAACTTTAAATACCACAGTTCATCATCAAAGTAGAAAACAGAGAATTTTTTTTTTTTTGCTACGTCACGTGTTTTCACCAACAACTAAACAGACAAACAGGCCTTATGAGCCCAGTAACAGCAGTCAGCCGTCTATTGATGCTGAAGGACAGTAGGTGCTTCAAGACAACAGGAACCTTTACGCATTTCCTAGAACCGTGTCAGCAAGTTCCCCGAGGAGCTCCAGTTCTCAGTTTTTAAGGTGCTTTTGGACTAAACGGTTCTGTAGACTGAGGGTTTTAAGAACTGTCAAGTCTCACAATGAAGCAGGTTTAAGGATCTACATCAAATTTGCTCAGGCCAGAATTTTCTGAGTAGACTTTGATGCTAAAAACATACAAACTACCATGAATACTAATACAATTAATAATGTTTGTGAAGCTGCACAGCTTTGAAGTTAAAGATCTAGTCGGTACCTCTCAATCTCACGCAAAAGCTCCAGCTCCTTCCCCGGCAGAGAGGTGACGTTCCACGTCAGGATCAGAGCGTCAAGGCCTTCACTGCCACCCAAAACAAACCACGCGAGACCTGAACGGCTCCTCCTGCAGGTGGTGCAGGTGGTGGACCCACAGGAAGACAAACCCATGCAGCTCATCTGGGCCCCATGGGCAAACAGTTACCAGGTGATGGTTGAAAACCCGCTCCCCCAGAACTGGCTCTAGGGTGGGGCCTTGACAACCCACATCTGGGCAAGGGACGTTGAACTCCTTGCGGTCTTCTGTCCATACAAGTACTCTCAGTGGTTCCCAACCCTGGTCCTTGAGGAACACCATCCTGCATGTTTTAGCTGTCTCCTGCTCCAACTCACCTGATTCAGTGATTTAATTACTTCATGTTCTGCAGAAGTCTGTTAATCACCACTTCATTCAAATTAGGTGTGTCAAAGCAACTAAAGCATGCAGGATGGTGTTCCTCAAGGACTAGGGTTGGGAACCACTAATACCCCAAGTCTGGCCCATCACTTTGACCAGTCTCCCTTAGGAGACCTGCCCAGTGGACAGCAGCGCTCCTAGGATCATTCCGGTGCACAGACTCCACTGAGGAGATCTACTGGACTTAAGAGTTCTCATCATCAATCTAATAAGTTTTTAAAGGAGAAGCTTCCCAGTTCCAAAAACACCCAGAGAGCCCCTTCGGACTGAAAACACCGTCTGTAGTAAACCTAGTTATTGTCCGTTTATGGGGGAGTGTCATTATCGTACGTTCTCAGATACACAGGACCCTTTGGCGTTCAGAGACACACATGGACCGATTGCTCCGCACACTTTGATTTCCCTGGATGTCTGAAAGAGAAAAACACGGCAGCTTTATTTAACGCGTGAGCTGAACGCAGAGCTCCCGTTTCCTGTGTGGCTCCCTTTGTACCTTGACCTCCAGCGTGGCGGCGAAGGCCATCTTGAACGACCCCTGGACGTCTTTGGTGAAAACTCTTTGGAAGGTTTGTTTGAACAGAGACGTGTTGAAGGAGTCGGCCATCACCATGTACCCCCTGACAGACAACAACATTGTCACACATTACACCCATACCCGCCTGTTGGCAGAATATCTGTAGCTGGCTTTGGTTAAAGGCTTCTGAAACCTACCCGGTGTGGTTGGGGCAACATTTCATCTCCAGCAGGCCCGTCTGATCTAGAGCGCAGGCGTAGATGTCGATGATGTGACCGTTTGTGGACGCTCTGTTGGCGAGACTCTCAAAGTGCTGCAACACACACATTACCACAGAGTTAGCCATTTTTAACAGGCTGGAGCTAATTAGCTGATCCCATCTTCATGGGCTTGAGTGCCATTAGTTTGGGGATTTGATTTGAAACATTTGAGAGAAACTCAACGGCCATACAGCAGAAGGAACAAAATTATAAAAACATTGTTTTGATGTAATAACTGTAGAAGTAGCATAACGTTTCTGCGAGTACAAAGTTTTAATGCACAAATTATGAAAACTTTAGGCCTTTTTTACACAAGAACATTTTGAACCCACCCTCAACTAAAAAACAACAACAACAAAAAAGAAAAACAATTTGTTTTTCATTTCTAAAAATATCCCAATATAAGTCTAACTGTCTCCATCCACACAGAATCATAGAAACGAAGCAAAAAGGATGCAGTAACAATGACAGGCCTGTAGGTGGCACTGTTACACGTTCAGAAACATCAGAAACAGGAAACAGGTGGAGCATAAAGCTGACACGTCTGGTAGGAACCATACTCTGAATAATTATAATATTTATAATATATATCTGTTTACAAGAAATACAACATGAGGATGGCGAAAAGAACCCAATCCTTCCCAAGGAAGTAGAACGTCTGCTTCGTGTCAGTTTAAACGACAAGACCACCAAGGTGCAGGACATGTTGCCTGGGAGTCCTGTCTGTCTAAATATGAGGACATACATATATTTCATGCAAGGGACAGCTGGAGGGAAGAGTTTTACTCACGACCAACGTATATCAAGCTAAAGTCTTTCCACACAAGTTTTAGTAAAAACACTTGCTTCTTTTTGTAAATGTGTGCTTAATGTAACATAGTTTGTATTATTGAAAGGTCAATAAATTATGGTAAAAAGGCATGTTAGCGTGTTAAAAGTTGATAAGGTGTTTTTAATGCTTTATTCAAAGCTGTTATTGTTTATCAGCCTTGTTGTTTGTTGAATTAAGGATTTGAAGGTTTTATGGTCGTAGGACATTAGTCCTAACTAATAAAGACACGTTTTAATGTGTTTGTTTAAAGTCCGCCCCCCCACCCCCACCCAGGAGTAACGAACCAATGGAAATGATAAAATAAACTAAAATAATCCAGTACTTTCTAAAAAAAAAAAAAAAAAACTAGTACATGTTCCCAGAACTCTCTTACTTTTGTAGCCTTCTTCATGAACTTGGCATTGTCCTTCTCAATGTCGTGCCAGGACCTTATGGGGGTCTTCAGCTCGTCCCCCACCACCATGCCTGGCCCCTGCGTGGCTGGGCCCCCGATGAACGTCATAATTCGGGCCCCGGTGTTCGGGAACGTGCACTGAGGACAAAACGTGCCCATCAGACTCGGTTTTACAGCTTTGCTACGCCGAGCTATGAACCTCCACTCCTCACCTCCAGAAGTCCCACAGCGATGGACATGGCGACACCCAGGGAGCGTAAGGGCCTCTTGCCCTGCGTGACGGGCCAGGGGTCCCGCTGCAGCTCGCTCAGAAGGTCCGTCAGGTTCATGTCGATCTTCTGCACAGGCTGCAGGAACCTGTGGGGGAGGAGACACTGAGGAACCTGCAGAACACGCCTAACAGGAACATATTCCCACAACAAGAAGTTACCTGTTGGACAGAGGCTGCTGGGACGTTTGAGGACCTCGACCCTGAGCACCGGAGGATTTAGTAAGACCTAGCATCTCCTGTAAGAAACCTTCAGTTAGAAATCTGCAGAACCTGAACCACACACACACACAAAAAAAAACAGTTTTCATATAATTCTAAACCTTCTCTTCCTGTTACAAAGTAACTCTTTACTCCAAGTATGTTTTACTTTGACTAGGTGTACTTTTCTTTGTACTTCAGTGGATTAATGTAGTACTCAGCAGCTTTCAGACGTGTTTTCTGTGAAGAGTACTGGGTATGACCCGACCAAAAAAAAAAAAAAAAATACAGAACCATTTCTGAAGGACTCGAACTGAACTCTTCTACCTGCAGCTGTTTGGCGTTCAGATCTTTGGTCCCCCGGAAGACGTAACTCTTAGAGATCCCCTCGCAGCCCAGCTCGTGGACCTGAACCATGCGCCCAAAGGTGATGAGTCCGACCAGCGCAGTGGGCGGCAGCAGAGACAGGGACATCTGCAGAGACTCCTTCAAAGCCTGCAGGTCCTCGTCCTCCATGCAGGTGTCCACCAAATATAAGAAGACCAGTGGCATCTGAGGACCCCGCTGAAGGCAGAGAGAGCAGAGTGGGTCAGACCTCTGACGACACGGTGGGTCCGTGACCCGTCTTAACGTCCTGAAAGTCTCACCTGGACCACATACTCGATGGTGGAGAAATGAGGCAGCAGCTCCGCGGGCTGGTTCAGCTCAGAGATCCCGGCGTAGGACGGAGGAAACTAGACAGAGGACAGAAAGTTTTAAGTGTCTCCGAGACGTTGTCCTCTCACCCACCTGTCGGACCTGCTCGACCCACCTGGTTCCTCTGGTAGCAGAAGTTGCAGGCCCACAGCTTGGCTCTGTAGTCCACCTGGCTAAACACAGAGACAGCAGGTGTTTAGGTGGGACGGCTGTTGGACAGGTCAACAGGTGAGCGTTAGCGATGCCTACCACAGCGGGTTGAGGACTGCGCGGCAGGTGGCGCGGCTGCACAGAACCGGTTCGTACTGGATAGGGGGCAGGTCGCTTCTCTCCTTGAGGGGCGTGAACAGAGCCGCCACCGGCACCACCATCCGGGTCGCCTCCAACCGGCTGGAGGGCCACACGTTCCAGCTGAAGCGGACGCCGTCGCGCTCCTCGTTCTGAGCGATGTATTCTGGGAAGGTCGCCATGACAACCCAGGTAGGAGTGACACAGGTGTCGCACTGTCAGGTAAAGGCTGCGACAGTGGGGGTGGGTGGGGAGAGGGGGGTGTCAGTGTCAGTACAACAGAAAAACGACACATACATGTGGATAGCAGGACATACAAACTCCAGTTTACTTACATATTAAAACCTTTAAAGTAAATTCACTCAAAAACTAAAGCTCCGCCCCTTTTTTTCTTCTTCTGCTGATTGTAAAGGTTTTCAGTGGGTTCAGGATGTCCAAAGGTCTGCAGCTTGGATGTTTTTGCAATCTATTTCTGCAGACTTTGTGCCGTTTTAATCAAATCTTCGGCTCATTCAGGGGATGGGAGCTGGGACTTTTGGTTTTTGTAGTTTTTATACTTTTCAAAATATTTACTAACATTTAACTAACAATTTGCTACTTTTTTAGCAGCCCCTTTATACGTTTTAATACTGTATTTAGTTAAACTTTTACTATGTTTAGCTTCAACCTGTAGGCCTTTGATTTGTGTAGCTAGTGTTAAGCTAAATTTGGCTTTTTACTAGCCTTTTTCCTTTTAGCTAATGTGCTGCTTCTTTTGGCTTTTAGCTACTATTCTACTTCTGTTAGCTAACCTTCTGCTTCTTTTAGCTTGTGTTTAGTTTCATTTAGTTTTAAGATAGCCTTCTACTTCTTTTAGCTAGTCTCCTGTGTTCAAGCTAGTTTTTGTTTACTTGTCTTTTGCTTCCTTCAGATTTTAGCTAGTCTTTGGTTTCTTTTAGCCTTTAGATAGCTTTGTGCTTCTTTTAGCTAGTCTTCTGGTTCTTTTGGTTGGATTTTTGCTTCTTTGAGCTTGTCTTCTTATTCATTTAGCTTTTAACGTTCTGATTCCTTTAGCTAATGTTATGCTTTGTTTAGCCTCAAATCATTTTCATCTGCTCCTTTTAGCTAGTCTGTTTCTTTTATCGTTTAGCTAGTATTCTGCCTCTAGCTAAAAGATAGAGGCTAAACTCTGCCCTTTTCTCTTTCAGCTAGTCTTCAGCCTCTTTCAGCTAGTCTAGTCATTTTAAGCCCGTCTGTTACTTTCAGCTAGTCTTCTGCCTCTTCCAGCTAGTTTTTTGTCTCCAACTAGTCTTTTCTGCGTCTTTAACTAGTCTTCTGCCTCCAACTAGTTTTTTGTCTCTAACT
>JARVGS010000789.1:22578277-22588361 GCA_031762315.1 Hypsolebias antenori | reverse complement strand
GAGAACACAAAACGTTTTATTCACTTTCGGGGACTTTGTTCAGTGCTAACAAACAAAAGCAAGCAGATAAAATAAAAATCCTCTGCAATATGTAGATGTTTACTGAACCTCTCAATAAATCTAGACTAAATATAAAAACAGAAAACTTTACATAATCCACTTTATTGTGAACTGTAACTGCTGCTTCATGCAACATTGGAATACGGGTTTGGATGCTTTTAATTTTCTAGGGCTAGTGGTTTTTTTATAGTACTTCAGCATCAATTAAGTAAAATGTATTAAATTGACAATTTTGTCAAGATTGCATGCAGGTTCTAGAAATGCGCTGCTCGGTGTGGCTGCATGTTGGAGTATCTGTTACATTGATTCTGAGATTTTGCTTTTTGAAACTTTAATTCCTCTCTTGCTGGATGTAAATCACATTTTTTGAATGATCATTTCCTCTGGTATCAGATGCTGTGCAGCCAGAAGGATTGTTACTGAAACTTTTCTAGTTTTGGACATTTATAATGATGCGTAACCAACAACATGGTGGTTTATTATAACCGGGAGCAGCTGATTAACATCTGAAAAGCTCAAATAATCTCTCAGCTACAGCCCCAAATCTCAAATGAGTTGAAAAGGAGGTGCTGTGGAGGCACCGTAAATGCATTCCCGTCTCCCTGCCGGCTGTGCTCGAGTGCCTGACTTACTGAGATCCTGGAACTAGCAGGAAACACGGCTTGTGACAGCAGAAGGACCAGGATTGTCCCCAGGCACCTGCAACCGGCTGTCCGCAGTGACGAGGAGCTTGGCAGGCTGCTGGGAGGAGTTCTGCCCAGCATTTGGGTGGAACTGCTGCCCAGGAGGACCGAGAGGCCAGTTGAGACTGGGTGGACGGATCGGACAGCTTCTGTGGCCAGTTTTTTCAGATCTGCTGTGAGATGGACTTTTACAAGTGATCATTCCTGCCTACGGCAATATACAGTATCTACAAAATCTCTTAATGAAACAAGGATAACAAGTTACATTTAATTTCCCTTTGGGATTAATAAAGTATTTGAACTGAAAAGCTAAAAATGTCAGTAAATAGACTGGTTGAATTCAACAACATACAAACTTTTGATTACAAGTGAAATGTGCAACACAACTTAAAATGTTTGATAATTGATATTTTCTATTGACTTTTATGAACCTGAGCCCGGTCCCTTCGTAATCCTGTTTCCCTGTTCATGTCAGAGCAGAGTCTGTCCTGTCAAAGATATATCTTATACTTATACTTGAATAAACGCTTATGTCCGGATTAAAAAAATATATATTTTTTTGCCTCACAGGAAATCTAATATGATGAAATAAAGACGCAGCTTACAGTGTGGTGCAATACAAATATTTATTCTGACAAAAATACTGTCACTAATCCATGTTGTCATTTTAATCGTGTGTCATCAGCTCATTTAAAGGACTTTAAAATTAAACAGAAACAATTTACACAACAAAAGTAAAGATGCCAGTTAACAAGCGGCTCGTCTTCGTCGCCGCTCGCCCTTTAAACGATCACCCCGGGAGCTTTTCTGACAAACGTTTGGGCCACTCCTTTAAATCGAACAGTTTACTCTGGTGTTTTTCTAATAAAAGAGAAATCTTTGTTTGTGCAAAGCAGCAACAGACAGGTTGCCCCGCCTCTTCCACCTGCTTGGAGGCAAAGCGTTTTGTTGTTTTAAGGCAGCTGATTGGCGGCTGGTCACATGTTGTTAAATCCCATCATGCCTTTCATGTTGCCGGCGGCTCCCTGCTGAAACTGACGCATCATTGACTGCAGACCTGCCATGCCCCCTGAAACACACACAACCACACACATTATAAGCTAAAGACGAGTCAGGGTCTGCAGTTTTACCAGAACAGCTGATCATAAACCCCCGACATATTTCAAGTACCGGTAATGCATATCGCCCGCCTCCTTCATGTCACTTTAAACTAAGATCTTAGAAGGAGGAGGAACAGAGTTATGGCAGTTTAGGTGCAACCCTTCACATCTAAATCTGGCTGAGGGGACATTTTTGTAAGTCGCTTACAAAACGTCCTGCCTTCAGATTAAATATCAGACGTCACAGTGAGCAGGTCTTACCCATGTGATGCAGGACTCGCGGGTCCATCATTTTGGCCATCTGCTGGTTCAGTTTAGCCATCTGAGACGGGTTCACATTCTTGGACATGTCTCCTCCTGAAAACACCATAAACATCAAGACCTCATCAGAGCTCCAGGTCTCTCTGGCTTTAACCTGGATCTCCATACTGGGATCACCTTAAAGTAATCAGTTACATTTACTCTTAAATGTTCACCCGCTAAAGCCTGAACTAATGTTTAGTTTGTAAGTTTTAAAGACAACAAATCAAAGAACAGAGATGGGATAGCTGCCATCAGACGAGTAAGGAGAGCCTGATGGTTTAGTGGAGTTTAGACAGAGGAAATTTCCATTTTTTTCCCTTTTTGCTCCACGACAGGAGACAAAAATGCTTGTTTCCTAAATGAGACTCCAGTCTGGACTGGTCTGCCCGCCAAACGTAGCTCGTCTCATCATTTATGACTTCTGTCTTTATAATAAAGTGTGAGGTACACATGTGTCAGTAACCTCCAGCTGCTCGCAGCTGCACACAAACATTGACCATCATGGAGGAGTCAACGCTGCAGCGTCACTGACGTAAAAACGGAGTTCAGTTTTTTGAGTGAAGACAGTTTAGGTACATGAAGCAAACATTAGCTCGTTTGGAAGATGACCTGTAGAATACTGAGCATGTACCTTTAAACAAGCCTTTGATGCCTCCCATCTTCTTGACCATCTGAGCAAACTTGGTGTACTGAGTGAGCAGCTCCTGGACGTCTCTGGTGGCCACCCCCGACCCACGGGCCACTCTCTGGATCCTGTTGGGCTGCTTGCTGAACAGCTTTGCTCCATCTTTACTGTCCAGTTCTGCAGAGGACACAAAGTGAGACCCGGTGAGGAGTTCCTCTCAGAACAGACTCAGGTTTAACTCATTTCAGGTTTCAGGACACGTTACCCTGGTCGTTCATGCTGTCCATGATGGTCATGAGTTTTTTCAGCCTGGCCATTGATTCCTGTTCGTTTCCTTTACTCATGAAGTCTGTGCCAAAACCTGGAATCATACCCTGAACACAAACACACTCAAATGAGGAATGTCTAAATCCTTTTGTTAATTAAAAACGCTGCTCTGCATCAAAGCCCAAACTAACAGACTTATCAGTTTACCATTATCTGTCCGAAGGGTCCCATCTTCATGATGTTCTGGAACTGCTCGTACATGTCCCGGAGGGTGAACTGACCTGCGGGTCAGAGGTCACAGGTCAGTCGTTCAACATGCAGCGCGCTCCGCTCTGCAGGCGGACGAGTTTGGTTTCTCACCGTGTTTCAGTTTGTCGATCAGCTCCTCGTTGTCGTCCAGCTTCAGCTCGTTCACTCGGTCTATCAACCCCTCGATGTCGCCCATTCCTGACGGGAAGAGTTCACCCAGGTTTGATCCACAGAACCACAACTTCCACCCAGAAACAGAACGTTAACCGTAGAGCGAGGCTTGCTGAGCACTTTGGTCGTGTTAAAAGCAAGTTATAAATCTTTTGTTTAGAGCTCTTGATGGCTGTTTGAATGCTGCGTTTACAGACTAAAACTCTAAACTCTTTGTCCACTGGCTTTGACCAATAAACAGAAAATTACACCATCTATGACATAACTTATTAAGTCAACCATTTATGATTGTTGAAGTGTTACAAACAGCTTTGGACATGAAATAACGCAGATCTGTGCAGGAACTACAGGTCGGTCTTTAGCCCCGACAACAGACAACAACGTAATATTTTTTGAAAGCTGGAACATCTTTAAATAAATAATTTCCAGACAAGCAGCAGAGCGAGGGTTAAAAAAAAATAAATAAATAAAATAATTAATTAAAGTTCAGTCGTGAATCTAAACCAGCCGGTGAGAATAAAAGTGAATCAGCACGGATGGAGAAAACAGTCCAGGAGCCCCAGGCAGGAATCAGAACCATGAGCTGTAAACACTGAGAACAGTCATTTAATTAAAAACAAAGATCAAGTTTAATTTGTTGGAGTGTCTGTGTTTAACAGCCGATGATGATGAACTAAGAGGAAACTGCGTCACAAAGAGCTCTTACAAAAACTCTGAGGTTGTTTCATCACACTTCATTTTGAATTTGAATTTATTTAGGAGATCAAAAAGTCCACCTTAACCATGGGAAGTGGACGGCTGTTTCTAAAATCTTTTTTTTAATTATCTAACCTACATTTTATATATTTTATCTTTTATATCTTTTAAGTGGATAGTTACCGAGCAGTTTGCTGATGAACGGTTGGGTCTTGAAAGGCTCGAAGTCGTCGATGTGTTCTCCAGTTCCGATGAAGATTATGGGACTCCTGGTGGCCGCCACGCTGAAGGGAAACAAAGTAAATGATGCGTAAACAAACAAAATGACCAGCAGCACCGTACGGCAGAGGGTGGTGGACATACGCGCTCAGAGCTCCGCCTCCTTTGGCGTGCCCGTCCAGTTTTGTGATGATCACCGACGCCACGTCCACTTTGTCTTTGAAGGCTTTAGCCTGCGCCTCGCAGGCCTGACCGATCGATGCGTCCATCACGTATATGATGTTGTCTGGTTGCTACGGAAACAGGAGCAGAGAAACTTAACAGCCATTTGAATGCATCTCTGCCGGCTGTGAGGTGCATTCAGGAACCACAGATAACTTCTCTAGTCACCTGACAGAATGACATAAGAGACTGAACTAAAAAGTCACAGTGGTGCGTTCAGGTACTCACCACAGCGTTGGAGACTTGCAGCATCTCCTCGAAAAGCGAGTCTTCCTGTTTGTGTCGTCCACTCGTGTCCACAATGATGATCTCGAAGTTTTCGCCTTTGAACTTCTCCACACCCTCGGCTGCGATCACCACCGGATCCATTTCCGTGTAACTGATCATAAACAAACATGGAGTCAGGAGGGGCGGGGCCAGAAATACAACAACGGCATGACGGCCGGGATGAGGAATGACTCACCTGCCGTAAAAAGGAATTCTGGCTTTAGTGGCATTTTGTTTCAGCTGATCAAAGGCTCCTGAAAAAGAAAATTTCAGATAAGGTTCAGGTTATTTTAGCTTTTAGCCACAGCTCTGCTCCTTTTAGCCACTGTAAGTGCTCCTTTAGCTCCTTTTGTCATGTTTAGCTCAATGTAGCTCTTTTCAGCTAGTGCTTAGCTCCTTTAAGCTAATGTTCAGCTCCTTTTAGCATGTAGCCAGTGTCCTGCTGCTTTTAATTTTATGCTAATGTTCTATTCTTTAGTTTTTATCTAGGGTTTAGCTTCTCTTAGCACTCAGCGTTCAAAGGGACGTTTGGTTAAAAAAATTAATTCTGTAGCCAACTCGAGCTTCTCGGTACAGCAGCGGCGATGTCAGGTGTGAACTCATTAATGTGTGTGTTGCTCAGGTAACAGCCAAAGAGTCGTTTACCAGCTCTGAAGGTGTCGGCGCAGATCAGACACGTCTTCCAGCCTTTCCTTTGGTAATAATAAGCAAGCTGCGGGAAGAACAAGATGGCCGTCAGAGGAAAGAAAACAGCAGGAGCCAGCATCTACAGAGAACTGCATTGTGGGTATTTTTGAACTGTTCAAGAGCCTGAACACAAAGAGAAAGGCCGTGATGGGATGTAGTTCTCATCTGTAGTAAAACAGGTCAACAGTGGCGTCAAACTGGAAGAGTCCCTTAAACCAACAGAACCTGAAGTCTGGACTTTCATTCAAAGTAAATAAACCAGAAGACAAACCATGAGAAAGTTCCTGCACAATACAGCTCTTCTCCAGGTCCTCCTTGGGGAACCCAAAGTGTTCCCAGACCAGAGAGGTACCGGTATATAATCTCTCTAGAGAGTTCTGGGTCTGCCCCGGGTCTCATCCCAGTGGGACTTGACCAAAAAACCTCCAAAGGGAGTCCATGAAGCATTCTAAGAAGGTGAATCTCCTCAGATGACTCCTAATGGTCTAACAGTTCTTAAATACTGGGATGTGGGGCCCTTTATTGATTTCTATTCGAGCAGTAAACTGTCTGAAGAGCTTGCAGTTACCTTGGAGCAGGTTGTGGTTTTCCCACTGCCCTGAAGACCGACGAACATGATGACGTTGTTCTTGCCTTTGGTAGGAGTCCAGGCCTTCACACCTGGGTCAACCAGCTGGAGCAGAGGTCACAGGTGAGCATGCCACAGAGCCAGAACAAAATTAAATTATTTACAGGACGCTCATTGAGCTCACCTTGACCAGCTCTTTAAAGACGGCGTGTTGGATCATCCTCCTCTTGTTCAGACCAGAAGCCATCTCCTCCAGGTCTATGGCAGACCTGCAGGGAACAAACAAAAACCACTAACTGCTGGACTGATCTGAGCTGGCTTCCCATCCAGATGAGAAGACCTGGATCAGAGGTGGCTCGGACTCACTTGACGTTCTCCCTCAGCTGTTTGACCAGTCTGATGTTAACATCTGCCTCCAGGAGGGCAGCGCACACCTCCTTCAACATGGCGTTCAACACCTGGACACAAACTCGTTATTCAACTGGAAAATGGGACGGATTCAGACTCTCTAGTTCTAAACCTTTGGAAACCAGTTTACAAATCTACATTACTTCACCTCTTCATTGATGATCGTGGCATTGCTGAGTGACCTCAGCGCCGAGGTGATCTTCCTCCCCAGGTCTGCAAGAACCATGATGGCACTCTGGAGTTATCCTGAAAAAATAAAACCGTAAAACTGATCAGATCCCTGAAAATATCAAACTTGTGCACCAGTAGTTGTCAGCTGTGAACCCTCTGAGGGCTTCCTGAACAAAGAGGCTGATCTTTCCAGTAAAACAAGTTTGTATAAAGTGAAAAAGTGCCACTTACCGTGTGTGTGTCTTATGGAGGGAAACCCTCCAGAGCAGTCTGATCAATAAATCAGATGTTTGGTGCAGATTGCCGCTGCAAAGTTCCTGAGTGGAAAAAAGGCCCAGATTCAACAGATCAGAAGCTTCATGTTGCAGAGAACATTATAAACAGTTAACAGCTTACCTGCTGTAAATAGATTTTTGAACATTTGTGGTTTAAGCAATAGTTAAGGTCTAACAGGAGATCACACAAACGTTAACTCAAATATCCTGATGCATGCTCAATAATTCAGGTAGAAAAATCTAACAAAGTTAAGTCCTGTCCTCTGGACAGATACAAAAAGTAAAAAAATACAAATAAGTACAGTATTTTAAATATTTTGTTTTTTACTTGCATCTGTCCAGAGGACCTGACTTCGTTAGAGGACCTGACTTAAATCTGTTAGAGTTAACTCAAACCTTTGACAAATTGGGTTGGGACCACACTTTAATTTGATGTTACACGGCCCAGAGTCCTCAGATGAGGTTCATGAATCAAATTCAAAAAGATGAAACACACTTTTACAAATGAATGAAGTGTAAAGGCTGTCATTATACACTTTTTTATTATGGGTATTACAGTTTTAATACTTAAACAAGAACTATTTGGGTCATAGAGCTCTGTAGGCATTTTGTGGCTTGGAAAGTTTAAAGTTTGGAACAACAGTCATCTTCACAATTATGAATTTTAGCCATCTGGGAGAGCCAATAGTGGCCGAAACAGATACCCGAAGATCCAGTCCAGGGTCACTTTAAGCAGAAATTTCACACCATTTATGTTGGAATATCCGCGTATTGTGAAAGACGGCGGTTTAAAGATTCAAAAAACAGTGTTTGGATGTAGATCTATGAAATTTTAAGGATTAGAATTGGGGGTTCTTGGCAAAAAAATTCATTCTGGATGAAGGTCAGCTTTAAACAGCTATTATTTACCGCCTTAAAATCACATTGATCATCAAAGTTTCACAACAAACATTAATATTACAACCTTTACATTACTGTTAGTTTCACACATTACGTGTTTTTCTGCAGATGTGTAATAGAATTCCTGTGAAAATGACCCCTGGCTGCACCAGAGGAGCTACAGCTAGCTGATATTTTGCAGCTAGGACTTGTAAAAATCTAATGAACTCTCAGTGAATCAGCACATCATGTAAAACTGATGAAAATGTAAAGTTCAACAGAATAAACACACAAAATTTCTATTAAAATTTGCCTAGCTGTTAGCTCGTCAGTTCTGTCGGGAGTTAAATTATTTCTCCAAACTGAGGTTGTTCAAAGAGTTATTTGCAGCAGGTAAGATACTCATAACTTTACCACATAACCACATTTAGAAGCATCCCAAAATTATCCCTTAAATGAGAAAATCAAAATGGGCCACAGACCTTCAGTTAAAAACAAACAAAACTCCACTTTTCTCAGAGCGGAGTGTTTGTAAATCACAGGACCCTGTGCACACAATTTCACTCTGCCACATGTACCGCATGTGGTACAAACAACAAAGAAACTTTGACTTTGAAAACAACAACAAAAATTAAGTTGTGAAAACCCGTCAAAATTTATTTTCACATAGTAAGAATAAGAAATTAAATTGGAACATTACTTCAAAGCAATGGGTAAATATAGCCTTAAATTAAGCAACGACAACTTGCGACTACATGCCAACTGCCATGTGTATTTGTTTTCTTACAAAAACAGCCAAAGTGTTTGTTTACTTACAGAAACAGCCAAAATGTTCATTTAGCTATTTAAAGAGCCGAAGTGACTTTAAAAGTGTCATTGGGACACATTAAGTGGGAGCCAACAATGGTGGTGTCCATGGAAGAGCTGTTTTGGGTGGAGATTCGTTACGTCAGCAGACAAAAGCTCTTTGTTTACAATGACTGCAGACCCACATTTGAGAACTGTGTAACTAGAAACTACCAGAGTAAATTCAAACTGCACCATTTGATAAAAGTCCAGGAAAACGTTATTTAATGTTTGATTTCATGGTTTGTTTTGAGTGCTCTTTCAGCATTTTAGATTTTAATATTTTGCATTTCTGGTGTTCCCAATCTAAACCAAATATTATCTTATTTTTACTGTTTTTATTTACTAACACCGAGCTCTATGCATGGTGGAAGGTTGCAACTGGTGTAGGATAATCTATCTACAAGTGTTTATTTTCTAACCTATACTCTATAGTAAAATATGTTGTGATACATTTACCTTGCATGAAAAATGCTATAAATAAAATTGTAATGATCATTTAAATAAAGCGAGAGCATTTTAACTAAAAGGACAAACCATAAATGCTAAATTTAATTTAACTGTAATCACGTCAATATAAAATCACATTATTTTTACCGGTAATTGGCTGTTTTTCAGTTAATTTATCAAGCTGCTCTTTCTACCGTCAACTGTTTACACAGCCGTGCTAACGGATAGCAGCTAGCTAATGAGGGTTGGCCGCTACTTCCTTCATTAATCACACTCCAGAAGACATAACTTCACAACTTAGGCATCGATATGTTGAAATCGGTTACGAAAATTGTAAAATAAAATTTGCGGAGCGTTACCTTATGCCTGAGACTTCGATACAAGCTTAACAAAACTCAAGCGGAGCGTCATCTATCCGAACACAACCGGAAACAAAAAAAAAAAGCTTCGAAAAATGACACGCTCCACAGCCAATCACACAGCGTGACAACCCTACACGGACCAATCACAGAAAAGGGTTCCTCCCACTTGGTGTTTCCCAACCAATGACGACTCTTTTAAAAAACTAATTAAACCATATCGCCCCCTGCTGGACTGGAAGGTAAAATAAAAAAATGCACTTTAAGGAATATGCTTTAGTTTAGGCCATAACTTTTTTTTTTTTGTCGAACATTTTGAGTAACACAAAGTTTTGTCAATTTTTTTTAACATATTCTTCTTCTTCTTCTTTTGGCTTTTCCCTCTTCGGGGGTTGCCACAGCGAGTCATCCTCCTCCACCTCACTCTGTCATCCTTTGTCCTCACTCCAACTACCTTCTTGTCCTCTCTAACTGCATCCATATACTGTATCCACTTTGGCCGTCCTCTTTGTCTTTTTCCTGGCAGCTGCATTTCTAACATCCTTCTACCAATATACTCACTGTCCCTCCTCTGGACAT
>JARVGS010000789.1:22560562-22578177 GCA_031762315.1 Hypsolebias antenori | reverse complement strand
CATACATGTCCTGTACCAGTCTAACATACTTTTCTGCCACTCCAGATTTCCTCATGCAATACCACACCTCCTCTCTTAGCACTCTGTCATATGCTTTTTCTAAATCCACAAACACACAATGGAGTTCTTTCCTCCCGCTTTTGGAAATAGGTCTTGATTATGAATGATTGATATGACTTTGATTTTATAACATATGAATCAAATTATTTTTATTTAACCTTTTATTCAGTTTCATTTTTGAGACCTGTTTTTGACAGACAAGAGTACACAATATACAATAAAAAAGCAATTAAAATGAGTTATAAAAACAATGAAATCAAGGTGCCATATAAAACAAGGTAAAACACTAAAAACAAGAATATAATTGATTTATGTTTAAAATATCTTAAAGAAATAAAGTGGACAGTTTCAGATCTTGTTGCAAGGTGTTCCAGATTACAGGAGCAGAGTAAGAAAAGGCCTTTGTGCTGAGTTCAGTCTGCACCAAGGGAACGTAGCAGATAATGAAGGCCTGAGAGCGCCTGCTGTAACTGCACTGACGACGTGACATGTGGGACATAAGAAGGCAGCAGACCAGGAAGTGATATATAGATGAAGCTGTACCACTTTAAGAGCCTACGTGTAGATGATGAACAAACTGAATGAGTAGAGTGCAATGATGGGTATAGTAGTTACAACCAGTTATGAATCTTAGTGCACCATGGTAGACAGCATCCAACATCTGCAAGGAGCTGGCAGGTTAATTCATGTGTCACCATAATCAATAGCCTGTAGGAAAGTAGCAGTTGCAAGATGTTTCCTGCCATTCAGAGTTAAACAATGTCTATTTCTGAAAAAAAAAAAAAAAAGTTGGTTTCTTTATTGAGTTTTCAACATATGGCTTAAAAGAGAGCTGTGCATCACTTAAAAAATTACAGCATTGTGTACATCTGAGCAGCAGACTTAAAAATTAAATTATATAAAATAGGAAAGCAACAAAAACACTCAAGCTATCAATAAAAATAAGTGTTTTATTGTTTATATGGTTTAAACAACTCTATGCAATAGTTTATTTAAATACAATGAAAATTAGAGCAGTTTTAATGTATGCACACATGAATGTTAGCTTGCAGATATCAAGCTTCTGGAATAAACACAAATCACCTCTTCGATGCAAACTTAGCCGATATGGCACTGAGAAATAGTGGTTGTGGTTGCCATGAGGGCTCCATTTTTGACGGCTTTTTATCTTTACTTGGGGTTAAGACACTCAGAGTTGATTGAACTAACTGCAGTCAGCTATTTTAGAAGCAGAAACTCAGTTTTCCTTTGCTGTAAGTAAACTTTACAGTTAAACTAAAATTCAAGTCTTCAATAAAATAAAAGAAAAAGGTGATGAGAGTTTATTTCTGGAAATCGGGCTCGGTTTCAGCCCGTTTCTCCAGCAGAGGTGACATTCTGTGACGTGACGGAGGTCATTTGGGAGCTGCTGCTCTTCCACTGCAGGATCCGGTTGGACAGCGTCTCCGTCTCTGCTGCCAGAGCCAGCATCACGGAGCACGACGTGTCCTGCCAGCAGGAGAGAAGAGAGATCGACTCGTCAACCTGGAGAACAAACTGGAGCACAAACTGCTCAGAGTTTGTAACTGACCAGCAGGGTGAGGCAGTCTGCAGTGGTGGTCTGGTTCTGGGCAGAGCTCAGCTTCTCCTCCAGACACTCTATGAAGTTCATCATCAGCTTTACTGTTTTCACCACAAAACTGAAACCCAGAACAGATCAATAAACTAACAATCGCTCAAAACAAATACTGATCTCAGGAGTTAGTCAGGATTACCTGTGCAGGTGAGCCATGACGGGCAGATTGGTGCGAGCCAGAGGTCTCATCAGCTTTTGCTTCAGACCCTTCTGCTCCTTCAGGAGGTCCAGCAGATGATTACCGAGTGTCTGCAGCCTCTTGTTCTTCTGAGCTGCAAGACAACAAAACAAAGTTAAACTGGGACCAGATGAGACCAACTACTCTCCACATTTGATGTTTAGATCCAGTATCTCCTTTTTCAAGCTGGTTCTGATCCAAACTCACCAAGATGGAAAACATGAGTGACATCAGCGCTCTTCTGGTCGAGCCTCAGCAGCTCCAGCTGCAGCTGCAACTAAATCAATCGGAGAAAATACTAAAGAGCTTTAATCAGAATAATCACATAAACTAACAGGAACACCAACACTTACACATTTATAGCACAGATTTCCCCCAGAAAACATTTGGCCCTGCATTTATAAACACAACAAGTACTAAGGAGGTAAAAAAATAATCTACATTTTAGGTAAAAACATCAGTTTAGTTCGAGTCAGAACAAGTGAGGTGCACTGCAACTAGTTTAGTCTGTTTTTTTTATGGACAAAGCTCTGAAGTCAAAGGTGACATCATTTCTCCCCACAGAAAAATGTTACATACACACATTTATTTCTGCTGAGGCAACAGGATAACGGTCCAGGAGAGAAACCCAAACATCCCTGTCCATCCCTGTTCAAGTAAAACTGAGAGCACTCTTTAAAGAGGAGTTCTTAGTGGAGCAAACCTCATCCAGCTGTTTCTGGTTCCTGATTTGTTCTTCAGCCTGCTGCAGGTGTGAAGAGAAGATGGGGTTTGGGTCAGAGAAGGCCGAGTCAATTTCACCCTGAGGCGAGATGAAAACAAAGATCAACTCTAGAGGGCTGGAATCAACACAACCAGAGGTTTACCCTAAACCAGAGCAGTCCTAAAGCTGGTTCAGGGACACCAGTTTAAAACGTTTTGACCCAAGATACAAGATTTTGTTTTTTTCTTCAACACCCTACATTTAAACTGTAGCTTAGGATATGTTTTGGTGACTGTCAAACAAACTGAGTTGCCGAGCAGCCGAGTAGGGGAAATTATTGTTGACGTGTTCTCTGTTCAAGACATAAATCCAAGCTGCAGTTAAGATTCCTTTATTGGCGTCAAGTTCTTCATATTCCAAGGCAAAACATCCTTGAATCATAGATAATATGTCCCAGAGCAGCATACAAAACTGATCCACAGGTTCCAGCAGTGATCAAAGGCAAAAGTTCAAAAGCTTTAACTGCAACACAGTCAGCAAAAATGTAGACTAGCATCACCCACTCATTAACAAACTCATCAGGTGAGCAAACAGGTGATCTTAAAATCACTACAGACACCACGTGATCCAAAACTACGCCCATCCACCACAATATGGTTTTGTTACTTCCAGCTTCACTTTTTGCTACTTTTAGCTAGTTTTATGTTTTGGCTAGAGTTGTGCTATTTTTTGGCTTTTAGTAATTTTAGCTACTGTTTTGCTAGCTTTTTTTCTTCCCACCCTACATCTGGAGGAGAATCAAACAGCAGTGGAAGAGAAGTACTTTGAGTCCATTTCTTTGTGATGAGGCCAATTTAATAAAATAAGTAAACAGTAAAATCAACCCAAGTAAATGTTAAATGTTCACCCCAGATTTACTCCAGGTACTTCAGTTCCCTCCCACAATCTAAAAGCAGACATGTTGAGTTAATTCTAAAATGGCCCTTGGTGTGAGTGTCTGTGTTTGTCTGTGCGTGCGAACCTGTCCAGGGTGAACTCACCTCTCACCCAATGACCGATGGAAGAAGAATAACCAGTAAACTTTTAGACATATTGTTCTGACCTGAGACACAGCTCCTATAGAGACACATCTTGACAACAAGCTGGCAGCTGGGGTGACAGAGAACAGAGACGAATCCCACTGATGCATCTGGAAATAAACACAGAAGGATCAAATTAAACCGACAGCTGAAACGTGTGACTTCTTGTATTGTGGTCATCACCAAAACTCACAGTCTATCTGCTCCTACACACTTTATCCTAGAAATGTGATGTTCACTTCAACTTCATCTGTAATCTTGAAAATAAAACGTCGATGTTTCAGGCTTAAAGTGCATTTTTACAGATTTTTGAAGTGTTCCAAACATATGTGCTCATCTAAATATAAACACTTTCATACAATCCCATTCAGCAGCAGCTGTAAAAATAAGGCTTACAGAAGCAGCTGAAAGCTAAATTATAGTTTTACGAGTTGTTTATTTTTACTTGCACATTAGACATTCTAAAGAATTGAATATAATCGATGTAAAACTAACTTTACCGCGGTAATAATTTTGTGTACCTCCTGAGTTACGTCTGGAAAGGGTTATTTGTCTTGTAAGGCTACAATTCTGAGCGAAACAGATGTATTTATTACAGCACGTTTTCACGCTTTTCTAATTCAAGGCCAAGCATTTAGTTTTGCACCGGTATCACTTGAAAATACTCAACCACAAATATGAAAGGAAGGAAACATTAAGGATACACAACAGGTGAATGAATGAAAAAGTGTCGAGAAATATCTTTGTTCTTACCTTCTTCTCGGCCGTGCCAATTTGTAATCTTCAAATGTGATATTACTTATTTAGTTAACTGTCCAGATTTTACTATTCGATCATTCAGTATTAAAAAAAGAATAATGCTGCTTATTATTTATCTCAAATCTGTTTAGCTGAGTACAAAATTCCCGCTGCTATCACGTGACTTCCGTTCCGCCGACGTTCTTCTTCGTCTGTTTTTGAGATCACAGATGAACCACCGCCCCCTACTGGTGAAGCAGAAAACTGACCGTAGGCAGAAGAAAGAACGATCAATGTACAGTACAGTACTGTACTGTACTGTATTTTCATTTGTGCGTTTTAAAATGGTCAATAATTGAACAGGTATTCACTACAGAGCCTAGCTAAGCATTAGTTATTTTTAACACCTCTTATTTTCCTTCTCTTTGTTTTATAATGATAAAGTGTACAATAACAACTTGAATGGATGATATGCATTTATTTATGAAGTATTTTTGAATGTGTATACTATGTCAATACAGTACAGTATTTGTAATTGTTTTCCTGGTGGCTTTCTGTGATCAAATCAAATCTACATACTTTTCTGCTTTTTTAACCATATCAAAATCTTTGTCTCAGCTGAGAGACTGTACTCCAACTGTTAGTATTATACTTTTTGAATTATGTAACACCCAACCACCCATTTAGAGTAACCAATTAGCCTAACATCATTTACAAAAAAATAATCTGAATCCGAGGAATGAAGCTGTATGCTGACTGTAGCCTTTAGGTATTGTTTAAGCTTCATTTATCTAAAGTTTTGCTAATTTTGACTTTTATTTACAGATTTACTCAAAACTTTTAACTACAAATTTGCTCATTTTACAAGCTGGCAAAAACAAAAGACGCATAATGTAATGAAATAAATTTGTAATGAGCAAAAAGTGAACATATAAAACCCTGCATCAATTTATAATTAAAAATAAAACAAGAAAAACTAAAATATAAAAAAATCACATTAAAGTACATTTGTCAATTTGAAATTAAAATATAATACCACAAGAAAATGAAAACAGGTGACTCAAAAATTTGTTAACTTCGAGTTCGTCAACATCAATGAATTTACTGTACAAAATAAAATTAAAGATAAATAAATAATTTAAGCCAGGAATGTTTTTTTTTTCCTTCCTGTTTATTCTCCAGTCCAGATGATGGCGGTAATGCGCCTTTAAGTTACTTCACTAACAAACCAACGAAGAAGAACGAGAAGACGAAGAAGAAAACGAAGAAGAAGAGGTCGACGCCCTCAGCTTGTTTTTACACAACCAAACTTTTATTGATGTATTCGGACTTTTTATTTAATCAGAAGTCGGGTTTATAGATCCGGATCAGATTGGTGCATGAGTCCAGTTAGAGGTAAGAACCGCACAGAACCGCTTCCTGTTAGCTAAACCTCTTTAGCTTCAAGGCTAACTCTGTCAGCCTCACAGCTTCAGACGAATCCTGTGGGTAAACCGGATTAAGGTGGATTGAAATCACTGTTGTTATTTCAAACCTGAGTGATGTATTGATGTCACGTGACCACACAGCTGATAGCGGTGTGGTGACGTCAGCTGGGCATTTACCTGCTTCTGCAGAGAATAAAACAGTGTCTGTTTGATTTGTTCTGACCTTCCTACGATTTTAGACCAAAGTATGTAAACATAATAATAATTTCTGTAAAGTTAATGTTTGTTTTGTTTTTTCCTGCTACATATTTCTGCTCAGACTGTTGTCCTTAGTGGACAGAGCTCTGCCCAAACTGTTGTCCTCTGATGGACAACAGTTTGTCCTCTGGTGGACAGAGCTCTGCTCAGACTGTGTTCAGACTAACAAACGTATGCTGCTGAGCAGGTCTGAGTGAAAATGTTTGTCTCACATCGAGGCACGTCCGACTGTCTGAAGGTGATCCAGTGATTAAAAACATGTTTTAATGACAGCTGTGGCAACCTCTGACACACAGGATGAGCATCGCGGTGTGTTTACTGTTTACAGTGTAAACACATCTGAGACAAGGGTTGTTGACTGTCACCGCAGGGATTTTCATCTGATCTCATTAACGTCCACTGAGGAGGAGGAGGGAGACTCTCTGCTCCTCTGGATATGAGCTCTGCCCTGCTTCACTAGACTGAGACCAGGACTGCAGGGCAGGATGGGGAACAGCGCGCTGAAGTCCCACCTAGAGACGTCCCAGAAGACTGGTGTCTTTCAGCTGACAGGGAAAGGGCTGCCGGAGGTGAGAGGACTCCGGTGGATGAAGGGTTTGATGTTACAAACTCGGGTCAAACCTTTGAACGTGTGTCTCGTTTCAGTTCCCGGAGGAGCTTCAGAGACTCACTGCCAACCTGAGGACTGTCGATCTGTCCGGGAACAAGATCGAGGTTCTTCCTGCCTTCATCGGAAACTTCCTGCAGCTCAAGAGTCTGACGCTGAACTCCAACCGGCTGAGTGAGTCTCCGCCTCTCACGGGAACGTTCTGTCTCTGGTTCTTCTGACTTGCCGTTCTTCTGTCCACAGCCGTCCTCCCCGATGAGATTGGGAAGCTAAAGAAGCTGGAGACCCTGAGTCTGAACGGGAACCAGATCCAGCAGCTGCCCCCCACTCTGGGCCAGCTCAAATCCCTGCGGACCCTCAACCTGTCCAGGAACCACTTCTCCAAGTTCCCCTCAGGACTGGGAACACTGAGACAGCTGGACCTGCTAGACCTGTCCCAAAACCAGATTCGCAACGTTCCTGCAGAGGTATCTGAGCTGCAGGCCATCGAGATCAACCTTAACCAGAACCAGGTACCAGGTCCAGGTCCTTCATCCAGATACCTCAGAACAGACTCCTGTAGAATCCATCTGATGTGGGTTCCTGTTCCCTCTCCAGATCTCGGGGCTGTCTGCGGAGGTCTCCCGCTGTCCCCGTCTGAAGGTTCTCCGTTTGGAAGAAAACTGTCTGGAACTGTCCTCCATCCCTGAGTCCATCCTCATCGAGTCCCAGGTGTCGCTGTTCTCCGTGGAGGGGAACCTGTTCGAGGTGAAGAAGCTGCGAGACCTGGAGGGATACGACAAGGTTAGGACCCCCCACCCCCACACCAGGGTTTTTACAGAGTCAGGGGTGTCTTCTGGTCTTTAACGGTCCCTCTTCCTCCTCTGCAGTACATGGAGCGTTTCACAGCCACCAAGAAGAAGTTCGCCTGAAGAACGTCCATCGAGGATCAGAGCCGGTCCAGGTCTCTGCCCCACCGACCCCTGCACCTCCCACAGCTGCTTATTCCTCAGGAGCTAAACCTGGACCTCCTGCCGTGGGGCGTCCCTCAGAGCACCCCGCACAGACCTGAGCCCGCTTCCAGACCGTTCCTGATGGAGATGAAACACTAAAAAGACAGAAGACGTGTCGCTTCATTCATGATGGTCGGCAACCTGAACCGGCAGATCCGGTTGTTCGTGCAGAATTTGAAGGAATCTGATCCGGTTTAACAAACGGACATTTCCGTGGAAATCAAACCCTCCATTATTCTGAACTGCTGCAGAACCTCACACAGCCGGTCCAGAAAGGAGAGACTCCTCCGGAGCTTCTGCGTCTCTGCACTCACTTTGCTAACAGCTAGCTTAGCTTAAACCTGCATGCACTGCGGCTGGTTGGCAATTTAAACCTGAGGGAGGCATCCGCTGATTTTCATTTGGAATGAACAACCGTTGCACAAACATCAGTTAGAACTCGATCCAGAACTAGCGGAGCGTGCGCGTAGCTACAGCTAACATCTTATTGGACCACGTTTGTTGGAGACTCGTTGACGACACAGACTTCTGGGAAATTTGGGCCTTGATTTTTCAGGAGTACAAGTTGGGCTGATTCAATACCAGACTCGCGTATTCATACTCATAAAAACACCCCGACACCTCAGACTGATACCACTTTATATTTGGTGACATCACTTCCTCTTCAACTTGGCAGGTGAAACGTCCGTAGTTAGGAGTTAAGTTGATGTTAAGATGTTTGCTCTTAATAAAAATAAATGTGGTGCTAAGGTCAGCGTATGATGTTTAAAAACTTGTTACCTCCTCGGCGTCGGCAAGTACCCAATCTAAAGTACTCAGTCTGGAAAAAAAAAAAAAAAACAACAACAAGCATCTGGATCCGCCCAGTTGATTCTCGCAGCAGCGACTGGAGACGAGTCAGTGACTTCAAATCCACCCATTTTTAATTGGAATCCCTCTGAATTGGACTTTTGTGTGTCTTGAACGTGTTCTGGACATCACGGGCCACTCGCCAGTTCAGTGATCATTCTGTCATGAGACGTACAATCTGGAGCACCTCAGAGGTGATTACTGGGGTCTGGTTGTGTCACATTGTGTCCCTTATTGTCTGATTGTTGTCTCTGGTCACCTACAAACCTTTCGCTCTCACGTTTCTCTAAACCCAGACGAGTTTTGACGACGCAGCAAAACAGACGTTTTAAAGGATGAGTTGGCTTCTGAGACTTTTGGACTTCTTCAGTGTGTTGGCAGCGGTCGCAGCGCTGAGACGCTTGTTGAAGGAAACATCGTAGCACAAAATGCAGAAGAAGAACCCCGGAGGATTCGTTTGCTCGTCTCAGATCGGTCCAAACGTTCGCGTTCATTCTTGTGTCATAAAACATGGAAGATTTCTGTTTGTGTATTTATGGTTGGGAGTTATTTTAGCTGATATATAAGCTGTTACTGTTTTAGCTTCTTGTTAGCTTTTAGCCACTACTGGCTGATAACGCAGAAATGTTGCGCGTTTCTTTGACTTGTTTAACGCCGATCAAAACTAACAACCTTGTAGCTTCTGCGTTTGCTCATATGATTGTTGGCGTCTCAGAGGTGCACGTTTAATTGCTTCCTGCTGATTGATGTTCTGGTCCTTGAGGGTCACCTCACCTTCATCACTGTCACCTGCCACACTGAAGGACAGCCACTCGTGAGCGTCTTCAGCAACCCCAAAAATGTCTTAACGCTGAAGATTATACAGATATTGAGTTATAATCTGGAGCAGTGGTAGCTGAGAGTCATCCCCATCACACACTCTGAGGGCTGATGGCTCATACCAGATCTTTGGTGAAAACTTTGACATGCATGACTGTTCCATTATTTCTTGACATTTCTGGCACAAACGCCTGGACCTTCAGGGCTTCGTCAGGTATTAGAAGGACTTCTGGAACAAACCAGAACATCTAGCAGGTTTTGATTCAGGTTCTGAATCAGGTTATGCGATGGACTGTGTGAAAATATTTAAAAGGCATGACTGAAAACAGAAGATTTCAGCTTTGAAAGATAAAAAAACATTTTTTTTAAGGATTACCTGAACACAGAAGGCAGTTGTTTTTTTTCCTCAGTGTTTCATTTCAGTTTGAATCATACCTGTGCTTTTTCTGAAACAAACGCACTCAACTTCTCTACTTTTCATAAATCTGCCCTCCTTTATTTAAGTAAAACATTTTGAAGGCACCGCGCTCCGTTTTCTTTATGCTGCTCTAAAGCTTCATAAATAAATACAAGTAATTTAAATTAACCTGGTGGACTTGTTTTAATCAGAAGGTGGAGCTCTACTTTCCAACACCTCAAAGTCACGCAGTTCTCATGTGATATTACTGTGCGCATTTACTTCCGGTATTACGGTAGCATCCATCAGGTGTTGTTTTCAAAATAAAAGTGGATAATGTATTTTACCAGGCGAAACAAAACGTTTAAGGCCTGGGGATTAATCTCAAGCAAATAAACAAATAGCACATAATAATAAAAACAAATCGGCAGGCTATTGTTTCATTAACTTTGTGACCTAAAAATCAAAGATTAAACATATAGATTTATTTTATGTTTTCAGCACCAGAAATGGATTTTTGCATAAGTGGCAAATTTTGAAATACATACAAGACAGCATCTCGTGGCACAAAATGTTTAAAAAGACTGATGGAAGATGGTGTTGGAAATCCGCTTTTATTTTGAAACCAGCTGATGAAGTAACATTACCGTAATATCGCAATAAACGCGCACAATAAAATGTGCAAGTCAAGACGGGCTTGGCTGCACTTGTTTCTCGCAGTTCGCTGAGTCCAAACTCCGGTGTCTTCCACTCCTCCTGCCACAACCTTTTATAATTTCACCTTCAAAAACACCCGAGAACCAGTTTGTCGGCCGGGAAATGAGGCTTCGTTAAGCCGCCATTAGTCTCCTTCCAGAAACAAAATGAGAAGATGGAGCAACTTCTGTGGAAGGATCTGTTTATTCCTCCTGAGCCTGGTGGGAACCCGAGCGAGCGGTGAGTGTTAATAAGCTGCTGTCAGGAATTCATCACTTTGTGTGGACATGTTCAGTCCACGAAGTTTTACGGCTGCTTGTTTTGTTCTGCCGTACCTCAAAAAGAGACAGGACTTGTTACATTAGCGATTTAAATAACAATTAAAAAATAATAGTGCCGAACTAACGAACAGACACATGAGAGATAAATCTCAAGTCTAGCACGACTTTAAGACAACGTAAATAAAGTTACAACAAAATAAACCTAAAATTGTTTATTTTTCTTAGGGAAATCTGGGCGCGTGTTAAAGAATAAAAGCGCCTCATTCATTTTCCGTCAAGTTTCAAACTAAAACAAACACTTCGAAACGTGCTTTTTAATCAGGAATACTTTGCACTACTTTTTGGTTGCGTTGCATCAAAAACTTGGACAAAACTGGCAAAATAAATAAATAAATAAATAAATGGATGGAGTTTTGGCCTGTGCAGTCCTGTTTGCTGACGTCATCACAGAAACATCATTTAAAGTTTTAACGGCTCACAGAAAGTTGGACCTCACATGACGGAACTGGTGTTTTTAAACCTTTAATGCTTTTTACGCAATCACATTTTATTTTATTTTATTTTTACCAATTTTTCCACAGAATGTTCAAATTGGGGTGATGACGTCACTACCTTTCAGCTGTCAAGTTTTTTCTTTTAATTCTACTCAGACAATCTTTTTTTTTTTGTTACATATACAAATTATACATCAAAATGTAGGGATTTTTCTCGTCTTTCATCCAGCATGTCTCTTTCTAGTTGCAGTTTTCACACAAATTCCTCCAGAGTGAAAAGCACATTATTTTTTAGCTCAAAATATTCCATTCGAAACTAAAAGTGAAGGGTCTTTTAAACCGTCATTCTCCCTATTTAACACTGTAGACGCATAAAAATTCATGTGTGACCATCAGGGTCTTCTGCCGCCCATGGTTAAGAAAATTTAAAGTTACTACTTATCGTGTTCAAACAATGAATGTTCGTTTGAGGCTTATTTTCCAGTCTGTTTCTGCCTGCCTCTTTTAGAGATGCAACCAGGTGTGTAGTTACCATAGTGTCCATAAAGAGCCACTGGCATTAGATTTATCTTTTTGTCTTGGTTCTTCGATTCACTTTATACATAGAAACGTAGAAGTTTTTATGTTTTTATTTTTTTTTATCCAAAACTATCTAGTCCGTCATTGTCGAATGCTGAGTCAGCATTCAAAATTAACTTGACTTTTGTTTTTTGTTACTTTTATACTTTGAGTTTGACTTTAAAAATCACACTTGTTTTCCTAGTACAATATAAAAAGATTTTTCAAATTCTTAAAGAAATACTTGCATTTTGACATTTACTTCAGCATACTTTACTTAATTTTAGCTTTTACTTAGCTAGTTTTAGCTTTTAGCTACATTTCTGCTGATTTTGGCTGTAGTTTTGCTGATTTTGTCTTTATCTTCTGTTTTGCTAGTTTTTGCTACTGTTCTAATAATTTTAGCTTTTGTTTAACTAATTTTAGCTTAATTTAGCAATTTTTTTGTTATATTTATCTTTAGTTGTGCTTTTTTTGTTGAGCTAATTTGAGCCTTTTTGCTTTTTTAATTTAGATATATTTATTTAGCTTTTGTTTAGCTTGTTTTACTTCCATTCTGATCATTTTGACTTAATAATTTTATTTCAGCTTCAACAAAGATCTTCAGCATTTCATTGTTGCAGCAAATTGTCATTTCTTTATAATTTTATTTTACCAGGAATACAAGTCCTTTTTAGATTTAAAGTTTCATTTCACCCTGTACAAGAGCTCCAGATCTGCCATATTAAATCCATCATCATGTCAGATTTTTGTCTAAACTTTGGATTTCAATACTTTTGTTTATTTTTTGATGGAGATGTTCGGCATTGTCCTCATGATGAAAAATAAAATCCCTCTATATGATCAGCTTTCTGTTTTTGGGTCGAATTTACTAGAATGTGGAACTGTTCATTATTTTATTTACTTTGACTAAAACCCTAGTTTCAATTGAGCAAAACCAACCCCATATTATGATGCAGCTGCTACTGTGCTTCACTGTGGACATTTTCCTAAATTAATTATACCTGGATATTGTTCCAGGGTTTTCTGTTGGTCTCTTGGACCAGTTTGCTCCCACCACTTTTAGGTAGACGCTCACATCATTGTTGCGTAAACCTTTACTTTTCCCTGCAGGTGTGTTGTTCACCAAACACCCGTCCAATCAGACCGTCTCTCAGGGAAAGGAGGTGAGGCTGGGCTGTGCTGTGGAGGGCGTGGCAGAGCCGGATATCATGTGGATCAAAGATGGAGAGAAGCTGTACAGCACAGACCAAGTGTTCCTCATGCTGGGAGAGCAGCACTGGGAGACCTCCCACAGGTCCAGCAACACCCACCACTGAATCAGCTAACCAATGAGACACTCAAGCAGTTAACCAACAAGACACTCAAGCAGTTAACCAACAAGACACTCAAGCAGTTAATCAACAAGACACTCAACCAGTTAACCAATGAGACACTCAATCAGCCAAATAATGATTCACTCAACCAGAAAACTAATGAGACACTCAACCAGTTAACCACTGAGACAACCAACCGGTTCACTAATGAAACATCCAATCAACCAACTAATGAATCACTCAACTAGTTAAGTAATGAGGAATGCAACCTGTTAACCAATGAGACACTGAACCAGTAAACCAATTAGACACTAAACCAGTTAACTAATGATACACTGAACCAGTTAACCAAGAAGACATTCAACCAGTTAACCAATGAGACATTCAACCAGTTAACTAATGAAACACTGAACCAGTTAACTAATGATACACCAAACTAGTTCACCAGTAAGACCAGTTATCCACTGAAACACTGAACTAGTCAACCAGTAAGACCAGTTAACCAATGAAACACTGAACCAGTTAACCAATGAAACACTGAACTAGTCAACAAGTAAGACCACTTAACCAATGAGAAACTGAACCAGTTAACCAGTAAGACCAGTTAACCAATGAAACACTGAACCAGTTAACCAACGAAACACTGAACTAGTCAACCAGTAAGACCAGTTACCAATGAAACACTGAACCAGTTAACCAATGAACACTGAACCAGTTAACCAATGAAACACTGAACTAGTCAACAAGCAAGACCAGTTATGAGACACTGAACCAGTTAACCAGTAAGACCAGTTAACTAATGAAACACTGAACCAGTTAACTAACGATACACCAAACTAGTTCACCAGTAAGACCAGTTATCCAATGAACACGGAACCAGTTAACCAATGAAACACTGAACTAGTCAACAAGTAAGACCAGTTATGAGACACTGAACCAGTTAACCAGTAAGACCAGTTAACTAATGAGACCCACATGAGCCAGATGTTTGAGCAGTAACTGGACCACAGGATGTGAGAACTCTGTCCTGACAGGAAACGGACCAGAGCAGCAGAAATGTCCACTTCCTGTTTGGATGTTGGATTGTTTTGTGTTTCTGCTCTTCTATTGAGTAAACAGAGACATGCCACCATGATAGCAGGCAATAATTCAGTTTTCTCTTGTCTGTTAGCAAAATATCTCACGAACCAGTAGTTGTGTTTTAATTAAACTTTCATAAAGGATGCAGATCAACAGCTCATTAACATTTGGAGTCTTCCTAATTTAAGATGGCCGCCACAGCTATTTGACCTTAGTAAACCATTAAAGGGCTATAACTCAGTCTGCAGCTGTTGAGCCCAGATTTGGTGTGGTAGTAGCAGGTTGTCATCCCCAGCGCACGCTCTGAGCACCAACAGGTGGAGCAAGAGCTTGATTTGAAACTTGTTGGTGCGTGAGGCAGATTTTAGACGATTCAGACGAGAGGTTTTTGATCGCAGCTCGTAAATTGTCTGAACTGAGCTGATTACTGGGACAATGCACCGAGATGACTCTTCCACTCCTGTCTGCATGATCAGCCAAAGCTTTCACCACTTTATCATGAGAAGGAGCTAAAACGAGCTACGCTTCAGAACCGAGCAGGCCTCTGCTCCGCCGGTTGGGTTTATTTGTCGACATGTTCGTCTTGTTTGTCCTGATGGAGGTTTTGAGACAGAACGTGTTACACAGTTCCGTTTTGTGCTTTCAGTGTGAAGTCGGTCCAGCAGCTGGATGCGGGACAGTACTGGTGTGAGGTAGAATACCACGATCAGACGTTCTCCTCTGAGCGGGCCTGGATCACAGTTGAAGGTGGAACCCTGAACGCATCACGGTGTCTCTTCCCGTTGCCGGTTCCTCACCGGGTCTTTTCCTCTCGCAGGTGTTCCTCACTTCACCGAAGAGCCACAGGATGTGGCGGTTTTCCCCAATGCACCCTTCAACCTTTCCTGCACTGCTGTTGGACCCCCAGAACCAGTGGAGGTGCTGTGGTGGCTGGGAGGAGTCCAGAAGGGAGAACCCAAACCTTCCCGCTCTATCCTCCATGTCCCAGGTCAGTCGGGTTAACCAGTTTGGTCTTTTTCTCTGGGTGCTTTGGGCCAGTGTCCTGTTGGGGAGGTCACATCAATTCTCCAATCCCTGGTCCTGCTTGGTTTGTGGACCCGCTTCTGTCGTGGTCCATCCGAGCCGAACAAACAATCTGGCGTCAGCCAACTGCAGCCGTTGACTGGCCTGTGGATCGACATCGTTGACGACGTAGTGAGTTGTCAGACTCCTGGAACAAGAATCTAGAATAGAAAATCTGTTTTAACCGTCCAAAATTGCATTTTTGGATCGTTAAAAAAGCAGCTAAGCTGAGAAGCTAAGCTACGAGCTAAGCTAACAGGCCGACTTCGGGGGGAAAAACCTCCGTCCTGTTGAAGCTCCAAAATTCACGGTTGAAACGTGTGCCTTCGTGTAAAAAGTTGTTTTTCTCTGAAAAATGAAGCTGAGAACTTGTTTACTGCTTTTCTTTAAAATTAAAAGTTTTGTGTGAAAAATGCTATGCTAAAGAGCTCGAACCACACACAGCATCCGCCATTTTGAGAACCGGAGAGAGACAGCCCATGTCAAGTCAAGGGGCCTCCCTCCCATTTTTCTTAGACACACTGCTGCTCCCTCACTATCCATCCTTCAGTTCAAACAGTCTTATCTGGTATCCAGCATTTCTTCTTAAATTTGACAATAAATTTCAAACAATATTATCGTTTATCGCAATAATTTCTGAGACGATTAATCGCCCGGCAAAATTTGTTATCGTGACAGGTCTACCTGTATCGACTAAAAAAAATAAATAAATAAAATGATTAGCCACATTTCTAGCTGCTTTATTCTGGTGAGTTTGGAGACTTTTTTTAGAGGCTGCACGTGAAGGCACCAATCATTCTGCATTCACTGTCCTCAACAAGTGCTGCTGTAAGCCCCGCCCCCTCCCAAAGCTCCAACAGATGCAGAGGAGATGCACCTACACCTGAGAGGAAAAAAAAAACAAGAACCTCAGAATTTCTACTTTTGCCGCTCAGTTTGGTCGGGTGAGCAGTTTTGTCAACTCTGACGCCCACTGAGCTCAGAGGAACCTTCAGAGCATCAAAATGTTTTTGTTTCCTTTCTTCAATGTGTTCCTAGCAACAAACCAGCCTCTGAGCTCTGCAGGCTCTGCTGCAGTCACGGCTCGGGTTCTGGTGGCTTTAAAACACCTTGGAGCTCTGAGTCAGCCTCATGAGGTCTGGATTTAATCCAAAGGTCACTTCTGATGGGCATGTTTGTCATAAACAGATGATTAGGCCCAAACTGAACAAAACAAGAGAGTAGGAAATGTTTGGAGTTTCACGGTCCTCCTGGAAACTCACAGAAACTGTGTGTGTGTGTGTGTGTGTGTGTGTGTGTGTGTATGTGTGCAGGTGTGAACAGCAGCGTCAAGTTTTACTGTGAAGCAAAGAACGCCCGAGGAATCTCTGTGTCCCGAACAGGAACGGTCCACATTAAAGGTGAGTCCACCTGCTGGACCTGGACTGGTTCTGCGCAGGGGGTCTCCATTTGGGGTCTGCAGTGAGAGTAGAGAGCAAATTTAGGCCAGAACGTGCCGGGAGTTCACGTCGCTCCCTGGCTGCTCGAAGCAGCGGCAGCGCCTCATGTATGACGACGGAGAGAACTGGACCATGGGTCCTCTGAGTATTTACATGCTCTTACGAACACTTCAGTGTTTATAAAGATTTAAAAATAAAAGCTGTTTTTGTTTATTCTGATGACGTCCAGTCATTTATACAACTTTAATCAACTTTAACAAAGTTTAGAAGCTTCCAGTTATCAAAGTTAATCTGGGAGTGAAGAGGCAGACCGTCCGTCTGCTGATCTCTGGTTTCTGTCTCTTCAGTGCTGCCGGAGGCCCCTGGTGGTCTTCACATCCTTACGATGACTGACAGCAGTGTCACGTTGTCATGGAAACCAGGATTCACGGGTCACTCTGAGCTTTCCACCTGTATCGTCCAGGTACGGTCCACACACACAAAATACGATGAGACCTGCGTCAGACTCTTCAGACCTCCTCCTCCTCCTCCGCAGGTGGTGAGGCTGGCGGGCCGCAGGGAGGCTCTGCCTCAGCAGGAGGTCCGGGTTCCTCCTTACGCCCACACCCTGTCAGGTCTGAGGAGCCACTCCAACTACAGCACCAGGGTTTCCTGTGTCAACCAGGTGGGGGCGTCCCAGTTCTCCTCGTGGCTGCTCTTCGTCACTCCCGAGTCAGGTGAGGCGGATCACGGCGGCTCCATGTGATCAGAGGTTTTGGAGGTTCCTACCTTCTTGTTTGGCTACAGTTCTGCAGGACCGATCAGGTCCAAGCAGGTGTTTATCTGTGCTGACCTTGTTGTTGATGGGTTTCACAGAGAAGTGTTTCATCAGTAAACAGAGGAGCTGCTGGTCCCCTGCTTCCAGCTGGACTCTGACACTCTGTGTGTGTGTGTGTGGGGGGGGGGGGGGGGGTGTTGCTGGTCCAGC
>JARVGS010000789.1:22538691-22556116 GCA_031762315.1 Hypsolebias antenori | reverse complement strand
AAACAACAACAGCGTACTTAGAACGCCGTTTTAATGTGATTCCAAGCAGTTAGCTAACAAAATACCCTCAAAAAAATAGGGAAAAACAAAAAAAATCATAAAATGCTGCATAAAAAAGACAATGTAAGGTGTGATGACGTCACTGGGGCGGCGCCGTAAGTCAAAGTTGCCGTAACTCGATGGCGCCATAAGTCGGGGACAACCTGTATTTGCACATTTATTGCCTCATAAAGCAAAATGTAACATGCACTTAAACAAAACATGGCGCTATAGCTGAATAATCTGAATAGCTAAATGTATGCTGAAGTAGTCCGAAAACCATACAGGTCCAGTCAGGACGGGGGCTCAGGGTTGTTTAATCCCTGGTCTGTCTCTGTCCAACAGGAGTGAGTCTACACAGGCGCCCGGGCCAGCGGCTGCCGATCCCCATGGTGGTCCTGCCCTTCATGAAGCACGGCGACCTGCACACCTTCCTGCTGCTGTCCCGCCTGGGAGACCAGCCGTTTGTAAGGATCTGATCCGGACTTCACGTCTTACCTGCTGTCCTCTAAACCCCTGAGAATCTGCCGTCTGTCCCCCAGGACCTGTCCCTGCAGACCCTGGTCCAGTTCATGATGGATGTCGCTCGGGGGATGGAGTACCTGAGCAGCAAGAGCATCATTCACAGAGACCTCGCCGCACGAAACTGCATGTCGGTCCCTGAGAGTCGTTTGACCAGAACAGCCTCGACTTATTTCTCTACAAAAACAGAACCTGTTTAAAACTCTGGCGTATTATAACGTTTATTATAACATGTTTATTATAACATGTTTATTATAACATGTTCATTATGTTTATTATAACATGTTTATTATAACATGTTTATTATAACATGTTTATTATAACATGTTTATTATAAAATGCTTATGTTTATTATAACATGCTTATATAACATGTATATTATAACATGTTTATTGTAACATGTTTATTATAACATGCTTATTATAATGTTTAGATGCTATGTCTTTGACACTTAAAATGATTAAGACACAATTAACCCATAACTCTTGAGACTTTTTCTATTTATTCTAGTTTGCTACAAACAATAGAATTTGAATTTTTTTTTTTAATACTCAGTCTTTTAACTGTCTCATTTTCTAGTTTTATTCTGAAAACTATATATTTTAAATGATAAATTTAGTGTTAATATAAAATAAGTCTTAACTTGTATGGTCCAGCCTGCAGGTGTAGTAGTGAACTGTGTGTGTGTGTGTGTGTTTCAGGCTGAATGAGAACATGTCGGTGTGTGTGGCAGACTTCGGCCTCTCCAAAAAGATCTACAGCGGAGATTATTATCGCCAGGGATCCGTTTCCAAGCTTCCTGTCAAATGGATCGCTCTGGAGAGTTTGGCTGACAACGTTTACACCACTCAGAGCGATGTGGTACACACACACACACACGCATGCTTGGCAAACTGAATCAAAGAGATCAGTTTTCAAAAAGCTAAACTTTGGATTTTCCGTGCGTGTTCTTGTTGATCAGTGGGCGTTCGGTGTAACGATGTGGGAGATCGTGACTCGGGGTCAGACTCCGTATCCCGGAGTGGAAAACTCTGAGATCTACGAGTTTCTGATCAAAGGAGAGCGTCTGAAGAAACCGGCGGACTGCAGAGGTGACATGTGAGTCCGTTTCACAGCAACAGACCCTTAAAGCTGGGAGTGAAAAACTGGATCCACAGGATCTCAGAGGTTCAGGATCAGCTGATGAACTGATCCACATCAAAACCGTCTCTGATCTGGATCATACAGGTGTGTTAGCACAGCACCAAGGTGGAAAGACATCAGCAGTGATCTCACAGAAGCAGCTGCTGCCGCCCATCAATCTGTGAAAGGTCAAAGGTCATTTAGAGTCCATCGTTCTACAGAGAAAGATTACGCACATGTCGGAAACATTTCAGACAGCTGACAGTCTTCACAGCATGTCCTCCCTGAAGGTCAGACCGTGCAGTGAGCTCCATCTCAAACTCAAAAGGCCTCTGTCAAAAGGTCAAAGGTCATGATTCCTCTTTAAAAACAACACAGCAGCTCGACTTAAGGTTTGGAAAGTTTCATCTGACGGAACCACAAAACTTCTGGACCAGAACCAGACCATAGGACAGAAGTTTACCCAGAATACTTAGCAGCAAGCAGCACCTCTCAGCTGTCAGCACAGTGGTGGAGGGCTGATGGTTTGGGCTCCTATCAGTCACTGGGACACCTGTAGACCAAAGGGTTCTGGAGTCAGATGATCTAACAGGACAATGATGAAGGGAAAAAAATCTCTGCTGCTGGAGGAGGTTCTACAGGCTGCTGGACCAGGGCCTGGAACCAGTTTTTCACTCACAGCTTCCACGTTTTGTTTTCATGTATTGAATGAACATCTCTGCTCCGTAACGGTTCTACCAGACCAGTTGTTTTAGCTGGTTTTTGATCTGAGATCTCCTCTGCTCCTCAGTTATGAGATCATGCACAGCTGCTGGAGTCCCGTCCCAAAGTGTCGTCCCACTTTTCAGCAGCTGGTCGTCCAGCTGGAGAGGCTGCACCTTAACCTCTCCCCCGCCTCTCCTCCTTTACTTTACGTCAACCTGGAAGGAGACGAGGAGCTGGACAGGAGAGAAGGCGCTGGTGGACCTCAGGAACTCGCTCAGTCTGTAGAACCTGAAGCTGCATCAGAAGCTTCCAGCTGGAGCGTCCCCTGGCAGCGACAGGTGGAGGACGGAGAGACGGACTGGCTCATAGGGGCGTCCAGGGCGGCGCTGGCCATGGGGGGAGACTACAGGTACGTCGTCAAGCACTGTGGACCCCTCGAGGAGGCGATGGCAGGAGGAGGAAGATTGGATCAGGGCAGGGATGATGATGAGGACGATGCAGTCATCAACGTTTGACCAATCAGAGCGCTGCGCTCACCTGAGGGGACGCTTGTTTTACACCACAGGGATGAAGGTACAGATGGACCGGTTCTCCTGGTTCCTGCTTCACTTCTGTCAGACAGGAACCGTCGCAGCCTTCATTGATCCTGTAGTCGATCGATTTATTAGCCTGTGATCGGAATCTGTTATTAACGTCAGGTTTTAAAGACTTAAATGGGATTCCAGCAACTTAAACATCTGTTGAATGTCTTTTTTTTTTTTTAAATGTGTCAACATTTCTAACATAAACGTTGAAAGATGCTGCGCCTCCGATGGGACGTCCAGAATCACCGACGTGGATGCGCTAATTTCAGGGCAGCCCGAACAGTTAAGACGCAGGAGAGCGCTCGTTCCACCACTTATTTCTCCGTCTGTGGAATAACTGCACGTTCTCACCTCCGAGAGCTGCCGATCACCCGAGGTTCAAGATTAAAAACAATACCTCAAATAACTGATTACAGAAATAATTGATCGACTAATTGGTTAATCGGCTAACAGCTGCAGTGGTTACCCAAAAGAACTGACTTCAAATCTGTTTTTGTGTTTCTGCTTGTCCTGGACTTGTCTGATTGATGCTTTGAGCCGCGTTGTCTCGTGCTTTTATTTTGAAGGACTTCAGAGCAGAGCAGAAACAGTTTGCTTATCCAACATGCCTGAACTCACGTGGTGCTCTTCTCTAACGATGGGAAGTGCAAACGACCGAAGCTACACGCTAAGATCAGACCGCAGGAAGCTGCTGAGCTCTAAACTCTTCAGATGGATCACACGTTAACATCTCGTGTTTGAGACTCAGAGGTCTGGATCTGGTCCGCTTCTCCACGACGACCATGGGTCAGTTGATCACATGGAATCAGCAGCTGTGGAGTTTCAATTTGAAAAAAACGAGACTTTAAGTAACTCCTGTTGTTCGACTTGATCTCCTCACTCGTTTAGTGTTTGTCTAACTTACTGAGTGAACCTCGTCAAACTGCTGTGAACACATTTGGACAGAGTTGTGTTGGCTGCTCATCAACGTTTAAAACAGTTTTTAATTCAGTAAATAACCTCACACTTTATTTAATGGCCACACGGGAGCCGTTTTTAACTTTTAAATAAAGATTTCTATAAAAGTGTGGGAATATTTCTACAGCTGTGTTTTTTTTATGTATAAAATAAAATAAATACTTCAGACGTTTTGTTATCGCCAGCCTTTCGTGTAAACGTCGGCTAAATTTCTCATAAAGTTACGGGAGCGACTGTAATGAACCGATCGTTAAAGTAATTAACTCTCATTTCAAGATGGCTGCCACAGCTAAATAATCTCAGCTACCTAAAATGGCTATAACTGTCAACGCTACAAATATTGATAACAATTTAGTGTGGTAGTAGTTGAGAGTCATAACACATGGTGTGTATATGTTTGAAGCTTTTATTCTGAATGACTGACGGAAGTTCAAACACTGACCTTATTTGTGTTTACCTAGTACCTTTGTCCATAACTTGACTAGAATAATATTTAAACAAGAAACAAAAATGAAAGTATCTGAGTGATTCATTAGAGGTCAAAGCATGTGTTGAGGATGACTCTCAGCTACTACACCACATTTTAGCTCAATAGCTGTAAATTTGACTGAGTTGTAGCCACCAGTAGGCCCTCGCAGCAGCATGCAGAACGGGGCGGGGACAGACCATTGTCAGTCGCAGATCCTTATTTGGAAGTGGTAGTGTTGCACACCGGAAAGGACGGTGGCGCTATTTTCATAATCCGTCCTGTAAATATGTGAACCCTGACCGTCATGCTAACCCAAACCTTAACCCTGACTGTAATGCTAATCCTAACCTCAACCGGACTATCATTTCCAAATAAGGAGCGAAGGGGGGCGGGAACGGACGGAAGTGGTCCGTCTCCTCCCCGTTCCGTTTGCTGCAGCGAGGTTTACTTGTTTATTTTTGCGAAGATTGAGCAACCGTGGCGGCCATCTTGATTAGGCGGAGTCCAGTTGATCAGGTGTAGACCTTCACCCAATGATTACTTTGAGAGTTTCATTAAAATCTGTCCGGTGGTTTTAGTAAATTTTCTAACAAGACAAACAAATTTACACAGACACACAGGCAACATGGTCTCCCTTCTAACCTCAACTCTTTCCTCATGAAGCTTCTTCATTTCATCAATCATGGACCTGAGTCTGTTTTTAAATATTTAATTCTATGTTGTGTTTTTACCTCTAATTTCAAATCTGCACAGAAAGCTCGTGTTGTAAATAAAAGTGTTACGAGAGCATTTATATCTATTTGTATATTACCTGTATAGGAACTTCACTTGCAGTGATTTACTTCTCGACTCTTTCAAGCATTTTAAATGTTTTCAATAAATAAAATGGATCAATATATTTTACACAATTGGATCATTTTGATGCAATATGCAAGAATAAGTTCGACATAAAGGACCAGCGCCACCTGGAGGCTCATGTACAAATTTGAAGCCCCGCCCCTTTGTGGAAAATATACACTTTTCTGACAAAGTTAAAAATACTTTTTTTTCATTTTTGATTTGTGTAGTTCTCAAATTGCTGTGGTTCAAATGCATTATTTTCTACTAAAGTTTTAATATAATTTATCAGTTTTACAGTTTTGTGTTACGCGGTCACTGACGAAATGTTGGGTGTCTCAGGCGTTTTTTTTCAGTGTTGCCAGATACACAATAAATATATTTTTATAAGATAATTTCTATGAAGCTAAAGGTATATTTTGGGTAAGTTTGTTCACCAATGAAATGTCTTATTCACATGAACACCCACAGATGGAACCACTCAGTCAGAACTTGTGCCTCCTTGGCCAAGAAAGTGCTCCATCACTTAATTACGTTAGTTCGGACCAAAACATACTTTTAAAGCAGAACATTTAATTTCCTATCTGGCAACAGGGTATCACCCTACATTATTTGCACAGACTGGCTCCAAAACATGGCAGCACACAAAAAAGAACATTTTAAAAATAAGTTTAATTGTGTTTATAATTTTTTAAAATGGAACATCCTGGTAAAATGTAAATTTCAGTAATTTGTAATTTTGGGGGGGGGGGGGGGGTTATTTGGTCATATAATGGACCAATGGTCCAAAGCTCCAATGGTCCCTGTGCTGCACGCCTTCCTTTTTATATTTCCTGAAACTGACATTAGCCAAACGGTTGAACTCTCCTTTTACATTTACGGGTCTTTGATAAAATTCACTTGAGTTTGTCCCTGGAAGTTTGTTCAAAACTGAGTTCACAGCAGGTACAAGCTGTCTTATTGATGGAAATAGTTTTTACTTTGCGTTGCCATTTTGACTGGGACGCTTGAAAGATCTATTACCCAACAGGTTTGTGGTTTTTAAAGTCTAAGCTGTTTTGTCAAAAAGGACTATGGAAGATGAGATCTTATGTCTCAATGGGACTGTCCTAACAAAATACAATGGGGGGGAAAAAAATCCTATATAAATAATAGGAAATGAAAATGCAGCAGTAGCTAGTATCTCACTGGCTGATGGTGACTGAATGGATGCAAAATGGTGGGAAAATTCACATATTTTCTCTTGGAATCATAATGAATTGTTACAAACACTTGTCTGCACATACACTGTAAATGCATGACATATTTAATGCTGAGCAAATGATTTAAATCAGTAAGCTCTGTCATTTATCCCTATTTTATATCCATTTATCACACATTTGGTTCCACAAATCATGAGATCTGGATGCCCATGACAACTTTGAAGGTACATTTTTCAATTGGATTCAAAATTCCTGCAAAATGAGTGAGACTTTACATCCAGAAGTTTTGAAACATTTCAGAAACACAATCATGAACACCGTCATGGCACAGAGTGGTCCAAGTTTGTGAGATTTAAAACTGACATTTTCTGTTGCTCACACGAAGTTCTGGTGAGAAAAATGTATATTTTTTTTATTTTATTTTGGTGCATCTGTGTAGACAGGATATATAAAACTTTTAAAGCAATAGCCTATTTTGTGCTGCATCTGCCACAGTTGTGCCCAAGGAACCCAAATATGGAGCCATTTTTTTCTGTTTTGTCTTGTTACTTATTCGGTTGTCCATCTTTGTTCAATGAAATAATCAATAACCGAGAGGAAATAGTTGACAAAAGAACGAGTATGGAAGGACTTCTAACGTAAAAATTTCCATACTCTTTTGTGGGCATTCTCGCCACCTAGTGGCTTGACTTGGGTATTGCATGATTTTTGCTGGAATGCATAATAGAAAGAAAAAAAAACTTCTCTCTCACTATCTCGTTTGTTCCAACCTGTTTTCTTCTATTGTGTGTACGGTACTATACACTCTGTGCAGTACTGTACATTAATCTAATTGCCATCACCACCAAAGCGTTCAAGGGCACATGGTGTTTGAGTGGGAAAGGTTTGTAAGAGTGGAACGTGTTTTATAAAGCCTTTAATCTATAGATATTATAAAATAAATAGAACATCACTTCACAGATTTTCACTTACCGCGGGGGTGTCTGGAACATAACTCCCACGATAGGTGAGGGATCACAGCAAATAAAAAAATTGTAGTAGTACAGTATAGACATGACAAGGAGTTGGACTGAGCTCCAAATCTGTAAAGATTTATCTTGGTCAAAAATATTCAACAAAGAGAACAAAACTGAATTTCAAATTATTAAAACAAAACGCACAAAAATTCACATTTGTGTTTAAATAAAATCCACCTTTATTAACATGTTTTTCTCATCTCAACAATGACCGTTTTCTGCAGGATGGAGCATGTACCGGTACTTTGCAACTGCCCTTGGGTCAAAATGACCCCTTCCATTTTAAAACAGGTTTTGTGGATCATTTTGACCCTAGGGCAGCAGGAGGGTTAAAATGCAAGTTCTGCTTACAAACTGTTAAACCTACAAATCGTTTGTCTGTACCCGTTTAATCCCGTTGAACATCACAATCATGTGGTGCCTGTTTGTAGTGGTCAACAGGCAGGATAAGTCCTCAGTCCACTGCAGGGTTACATTATTTTGGCTGGCAGATGAGTTGACTTTTCGTACCATCATTTCATCCTTGTACTTACCATTTAATGTATTGTGCATTTTCAAATTAACATACCAACGTTCATTAGTTAAAAATGGATGAATATGCTTATAGATGTCTCATATTGACCACTATTACGTGTAAATTCTATTTTAAAGATGTGTATTTTTTGGTAATAAATATTAACTGGATGAATCTGATTTTTCCAACGTGTACTACAGGAAAGTTGCCAACGAGGCAGTCTTTGATCCCATACAGGCAGATTCTTTTAGTACCTAAAAGTATGTATTTGACAAGAAAAATTACTGAGTCAATAGCGATGTTCTTCAATTTGCTGCTTTTCTGTGGCAGTAACGCATCAAGTTGTTCCTTAACTATGATTTTTCAAATGGGGTGCCATTTTCAGCACACCTGTAAAAAAAAAAAAATAAAAATCACGACTGAGCTACAATTTCATTGCAACACCCATCCACTCGTTGAATTGTTGGATCGATGAAAATAAAGGAATACAAATATTCCTGGCTAGCATAATTAGCAGCGGCTTATATAAAAGTCATACTGCAAGTTGTTTTTAGATATGTATATGGCAGTAACTATGTTATGTGGCCTACAAAATTACTTTGACGTGCTCACCTATAGTGGGCGCGTTGAGGTTTTTCTATTTCTGGTCTCTTATTTTAAATCAGATTGTATAGGGCACACCCATTTATATATTTTTTTGGTTACATCAAAAAGTCTGTTAATCCTTATTTTGAGTTTTTTTAAAAGTTCAAAATATAATCGCTTTGAAACTCACCATCCTAAATCTAGAGTGGTTGACAGTAGAGCTGTCATTTCTAACCCGAACCAGGCCCGGATTCGGACCAGGTCATAACATTCGGGTCGGGCTTTTTATTGTGTCAGCCAATGATCCAATTATATGCCAACATGGCTTACCATACTTTGACCTGCCTCATTGGCCATTTGACCACGTGCTGACCGGCCGGTTGAAAGAGGTAAAAAGTTTAGTTAAGCTTCAGATGAACTACTGCCAGCGATCCATCAGCCCAAATGGACGTTCATTCAGCCGCAGCACTCAGAGGACAAGTGCGGCTGAGGTGAGATCCCAAAATATCCGACATATCAGAGAAGTGTCCAATGCAGGCAGAAGTAGGGGAAGCATTTAATGCGCTTTGAGGGCTCCTCAGCTCCGATCTTCTGCCCCCTTTACTCAGCTGCACGCGTACGCCAACCATTAATATAGTCAGTGATATAAGCAGTCAAAGCTGAATTAAAAATGTTGGGTTTTTTTTCTGTGTTCGGATCTGTAAGTAGATAATTTGTTGAATCGGGTAGGGTTCGGAGATGACTGCGGGCTGGGACAGATTTTTTGGACCTGAGTGCAACTCTAGTTGACGTGGACAATTTTTCAACAAAGTGCAAAAATTTTACAACGTGCAAGCTAAACGTATTTGGCCTTGATTTCAAAATAGTAAGTGATTACTACATTTATACTGGGATGGTGGCTTACATGGTTCAGCCGTTTCCTCTCAGCGAGGTCGCCAGTACAAATCCCGGCTTGGGAACTTTCTGGGTGGAGTTTGCATGGTCTCGCCGTTCATGTTTTTCTTCCCCCCGGGAACTCCAATTTCCTCCCACTGACCAAAAACATGCATGTTAGGCTGATTGGTCAATTGTGTCTAGGTGTGCATGAAAATGAATGGTTATTTGTCTCATTTATCTCTGTGTCCCCTGATGGACTTTTGACCTGTCTAGGATGTACCCCGCCTTTTGCACAGTGATAACTGGACATGGGCACCAGTGACCCCTGCGAACCAAAAAGGAAGAAGAAGGTAAAGATAATGGATGGATGGAAATTTATACTGCCACTGGGGGAGCCAATTCTGAGTTCGTTAACAAACTTTAAGCTACTGAGGGTGCTGTAAAGCAAAGAAAATATTCCCCGCAATAACAGCTACACGGAACTAGGGCTGGACGATATGGTCAAACTTTTATCGCAATATATTTCTTAATTTCGGTTGAAAACGATAAAATTCCGTTAGCGATATAAACAAGATAAAATCCTCAAAACAACTGTACAAATAAACTAATGTTCACCTTTTATGAGTATTTAGCCTTCAAAGAAATTTGAAATTGCAGTCAAATAAACATAAAACTCTCAACTTTGTCAATATTAATAGTTTTACCTTTAAATAACACAGCCTAACCCATGCAGCAAACGCAGACATTTCTCTTTTGATACAGCTGGGAGTATTATTTCAGCGACACATTGGCTCAAAGTTTTATTGTGCTTCATCGTTCGACTTTCAGCAGATTCTGTTGAGTGGAAACATGGAACAAGTTAAATGTGTTCCCACCACTAGATGGAATGACTTTCCGGCGCATTTTGCAGCACACTGACTGAAACCTGCAGCTTATCGGATCTTAGATAGCAGAACCACTTTCACACCGCCAAATTACGTCTTTCCTCTCATCAATTGCTTTCGCTTCACTTATGAAAGTTTGTTCAGTCACATTCTGAGTCATGGGCACTCATTTCGAAGCGAAAACTTAACGCGCGTTGGAGGTTAGCCTAGCCTGCTACCGCTGATTCCTTCGAGCTGTGGTATCACCACGCACTTATGTAGTTGTGTCAGATTTTTATGTTCGGGTCGAAACTTAAGCGGCTGCTTCAACCTGAACAGAAAAAGAAATGGGTCAGTGAAACGCTGTAATCATATTGTAATGTACAGGTGGTCCTCGACTTATGACGTTGATCCATTCCTACGCGTGTCGTAAACCGATTTTCGACGTAAGTCGGAACATACGTACGTACTGTACCATATACATGTACAGTACTGTATTCCTTTGCCTCTGCACCGCGTACAGTACAATATTCTTCTGCCGCTGCGTTACGACGTAAAGAGTAAAAGAGTTAATGACCTACTGGGATGCTGGTGACACCGTCCTCCTCGGTCCAGAGCGGCGTACAGTATTCCTCTGCCGCTGCACTGCGTACAATACAATATTCTTCCGCCGCTGCATTATGTTTACGACATGAAACCGCGTAATTCGAAATAAGGCTTTTCATAGTAAATGGAAGATGCGTCGTAACCTCGAAACGTCGTAACTCGAGACCGTCGTAACCCGAGGACTACCTGTATATTGAAATATCGAAAATGTGCTTAAAAATCATATCACAGTTATTGAATAAAAGTATATTGTTATATATATCAATGTCAAATTACTGACCAGCCCTGCATGGAACATTACAAAATTTAGCACAGGCCTGGACATTGCGTTGTCTTAAAAGGTAATAATGTTCACCTGGGAATTGCTTATTGCATGTAATGCTAACTGCTATGACGGAGACATGTCTGTGTTGCGCGCTGTTTGTACCCACAGGTTTTGGGGGCCGAGATGGTCTAGGAGCAGGGCAGCAGACTTAGGATCCGGGTTCGAGCCCTGGTCATCGCACATCTTGTGGTGTCTATGAGCAGGACACCCCATCCCCAGTTGCCCCCTGGGCGCCTCCAAAGGTCGCCCACTGCTCCGCCTCGTGGTGGATAGGTTAAATGCAGAGCCAATTTCACCATTGTATGGGAAAATACGATGACAATACATATTGTTTTGAGTGTGCGAAGGGGAAGGGTAGCAATGGCTCAGCATGAGGGGGAAAAGCTAGCGTGTCTATATTGCGCACCACTAGCTTTGCGCTTTGTCAGTTCTGGCAGTTGTTGACAGGGGTGGTAGTTTGATTCGGTAGGCAGGGCGCTTGGTTGTTGACAGGGCGGCCCGCCCTGCTTGTATAATGGTAGGGGAAACAGTATGAACATACATCACTTCCTCTTAAATACAGAAGAGACGATATGAGCTGATCTGAATCAAAACATGCAAACTCCATACTCAATAAATGTTTAAGAACTGTCAATAATGTAGAAAAAGGGTAAAGGTTGTCCACAGTTCTGGAAATGCACATTTACTAACTCATCATTTGTAAAGCACATTTAAAAAAGGACTCAACTCAAGTGTATATTACTATCTATGTAATTAATAAAAACCATGGCAAAAGAACAGTAAAAGAAAGTTAAAAAGAAAAACAGTATCTTTTAAAAGAACAAATCAAGTGTTTTAAATATTAGACAGAAAAGGTGATAAAAAAAAAATTTTAAAGCAAAACGCTAAGAGGCCTGCTTATTATCTGAAAGGAAATACTTTGTCACAAAAAAGCCCAATCCACGAGCTTCAGAACAGCCGATATGAAGGCCTTATCAGATTTAGGTGAAATCTAATTTAATTCTGTATACACTACTGAACATTAAATTCCCGTTATAGAATTTGTAGACGGTCCCTTTCATTTATGAGTATTTAAATGACCAAAATGAAAACGACACACCTGCAGTAGATGCGACAATTTTACAAAATGTGCAAAAACAGCTTACTACTCAAATGTACGCACACTTCTGACCAAATTTTTATTTTTTTGGAGGGCTTTGTACAAAGTTACCTTTACAATGTAATTATTACACGCATTATTAACCCTGACCATAAATGTAAACGTGTCACTTTGTTTTTAACTGTTGGCATCTACAGGGTTCCATCCTTCCGTGGCCCTAAAGATCAAGAAATTAACCAGATTCTGATTCACGTTCTTCGGGTCCGGCACCGGTTTGTAAAAGAGGTACATAATGGATTAGAAGCTAACACTGCTCCTCTCCGGCCATCACGTCTGCGCATATTTGCTGCAAACGACAACACGAGGCTACGCTAACGTTACTCACGGAGGTGGCGAGGCTCTGAAACTCAAACAACAAAAGACACGGCAACACGGACATGTCGAGTCCGCCATGTTTAACCACCGTCACGATCCGGACTGGGTCAGATTCACCATTCTGTTCCGGAGAACACTGCGGATCCAGCGGTTTGTTTGTTGCTGGTCTGACGGAACCCGAGCCCCCACGTCCCAACGATCCAGCGCACAAGAACGAGAGAAAAGCACGACGAGCAGAAGACACTCCGTCCAGGTGGCAAGATGGCGTCTGAGTCTGCGCGTTCTGGCTGGAAGAGGGCGGATGACGTAACGCGAAAAAAACGGACGCGGTATATATTGTTTTTAGCCCCCACCAAAAAAGATCCGCGTGTGGAAACTGTGCGATATGGAATAACCGAGAATTAGGACGGATCTGTGTAGCTTCGGGCACACACTCGATGTGCTCCTGTTGGCAGAAGGTAATGTGCGTGCAGATACGGGAGCACGTGCTGGTAAATGTTTGGTTTTAAGGAGCAGCCATTACTGGGCTCTGGCTATGGCCTGCAGCTAGCTAGGTGCTTGTGCTTAACAGCATATAAAATGTAACATATTCGACGTTTAACCTACAGAAAGCACAGCACAGAGACCCATTATTATCATTCCCAGTATCCTTTGATGCTTTTTGTAACTTGTGTTGATACACGGTGACGTTTACAGTCACTAGCTAATGTAGCAGCATAGAGCTAACAAACATATATAAATTTAACACTAGTGGTTACACAGCTTTTGTATACTGTATTTGATTTGAGACGATGAACATATTTTGATAAATCCTTCGTATTGTTACTGCTATGCTTCGAAACCGCCATGGCCGACGTTTTGTGTTGGCACCCTATGGTTTCAAAGAACAACAAGGAAAACTTGTAATTAAAGTATTCTTCTATTCAACAAGAAGAATCTGCCTGGAGGACTTGACTTGACTTTGTTAGATTGTAGTTAAGGTGTTATTGTGGATTTAGATTTGTTGCTTTATTTATAGCCGTAAAGATGTCGAACCAATACAAGCACAGCCTTTGTTTTACATACATGCTCTTCTCATTTCCAATAAATGGCTACTTGTGTGTATTTTGTATTTCCTGGAATTTGTGAGGAGCTTTGCCGGTAAATGTACAACGGAAATACGTAATCTGACACTGAACATTCGAGCTTCAACCGCCAGATACAGTATACATATACCTATTTGAAAATGAAATCTGCTACATGATATAAACTCCTCTCTTCTTGCCATAAAATAAATACACATATATACAGTAAATGTCCTGTACAGCAAAATGAGTCAGAAAATGTTCTCAAGCTGCAGAGCAAAACAAATTAAATGATTTGCCCTAACTCCACAAGAACACCATCTAGCATAGTATCTGTAACTAATATGGCGTATAATCTTCCTATACAGTACTTCACAATCTACCCTTTAAATCCAAATTTTCTAACAAGTATGTCTTCTGAAATAATAATTGTTTATTTTCTTCCACAATTTCCTTTGAAATTTACCCTTATTTTTCCTTTGCCCTTGTGCTGGGAAATCCCCTCGTATAATGTTTGATGTTACTGTGATGACATCAACAAAGAACAACAAAAGTTTTTGAACCAGCACTCATGAACAAATCTATGTTGTTGCCTATCCAGGTGCTAAAGCTACAACTTTTTCTTGGTGATTTCTTGTGGCTGGAGATGACGTCATTTCCAGTCACGTGGGCTGAGACTTTCCCGATGGTCTGCAACAAAATGCTCGAAGAAAGGTTTATCTGAGGTGTAAAATGCGATTTTAATTTTCCATTTGCAAATATTAATAGAAGCTAAACAAAAAAATTACAACTACAACCGATATGAAGGCCTTATCAGATTTAGGTGAAATCTAATTTAATTCTGTATACACTACTGAAATACCCTCCTGTAGCTGAAGGTCATGCATTTCTGGTAATTTCCGGAGCTTTTCTCCTTGTTTTCTGTAGCCAGGAGCTCTGAGGAATCCAGTTTACGCTGTGATCACATCACTTTTCGTGTGCTTTGTGCATAGAGGAATTTTCTAAATCCAGTTTGTAAAAATCACCTGAAACACTCCTCAAAGTCAACTTGGAAAGTCCAGAAAATGTGACCTCAAAATCCAAAATGGCTGACTTGCTTGTGAAAATTTGTTAGCAGCAGCGGCAACCTTTTTTTATTTTTGCGTTTGTTGCTTTTACGCAGTATAGGCTGCTATTGCTTGGTTGTTGGTGCCGTGGTCTTGTAATCCTGAGGTTATGGGTTCGAGCCCAGGTTGCATTTGGAAGTGCATCCGGCTTTAAACAAATGACCAAACCTTTTATGCGAGTTCTCTCTCTGTGGTAACCCCTGAAGAAAAGAACAGCTGAAAGAAACTTACCGGTACTATCTCAGTAAAAAGCTTGGACCTTACTGGGCTGGGACTGCTGGTGACAAATGTTAAAGAGTTTGCATAGTAATTTCCAAAATGTCTCAAATTGTTTGTAAGGATCAAACACGCAAAGTAAAATTTTTGTCTGCATCTGGAACTCGTCTCAAATTTTTCTCAATTTAATTTCTATTAGTCAGAAAGTTTGAGAAGGGAGGCCACTTTATATCTTTATCAAAGCTATGCACAGCCTCACACATGAGCTCGTGAGAGCTTGCACAATTTTTTATTTACACCAGAGAGTTTCTTATGACTCCCATCTACTACCACATCAAGTTGTACCTCAGTATTTGGAAACCAGACAGGTTAGAGCCATTTTAGTGTTGGCTAATCTGAATGCTAGGAAATGCCTTGTAACTGTGACTTTCCTTCCCTCCATTGATTACAGTGACATTATCGACATGAACGCTCTTAAAAGCTCCCTGCAGATGTTGGACGCTGTCTGTCATGGTGCACTAATATTCATAACTGGCTGTGATTATCGTACTCATCACTGCACCCTTTATTCTCTGGTTAACTGGACATCATTAACTTCACGCAGACTCTCCCACTGGTACATTTTCATCTTTAAATCACTTCTTGGTCTGCTGCCTTCATACATCTCCTGCATGTCACTTCATCAGTGCAGCTACAGCGTGCGCTCTCAGGACATTATTACCTGCAGTGTTCCCTCAGTGTGTACTGAACTTGGCAAAAGGTATTCTCCTACTTCGTTTCTGTTTCCTGGAATATCTTACAAAAAGATCTGAAGCTCTCAACCTTGACCTCTCTAAGGGATTTTAAACAGCTGTTAAGATCATGGCAAAAAAAAACAAAAAAACAATGCAGACATGTTCCTGTTTTTAGTATTTTACACCGCTTTATAATTTAGCTGTTTTTGTTTAGTTTCTATTTCATTTATTCTATTTACTTTTCATTTTATTTGTTTTTTACATGATTGTCTATTGTTGTCTGTACCTCATCTGTGTTCCTTGTTTAGAATAGGTCTCTTTTGTAAATTAGTCCTCGAGGCTCAATGAAACTAACCATATAAATAGAAGTTGAATTTAAAAAAATTAAATTAATTTTGTTTTCTTCAGTGTGCGTAATATTTCCTGGAGTTCTTGGTTTGTATATTTCCTCTGTAAGCCAGTATTTACACTGCAGTACTTCCTGGTGAGTGTTGCACCTCATATCCTTGTCTTGTTTACCATCTGGGAGAGTTTTATTAGTCCCCAGCGTTGAGTTTTGTTGTTTTGTCCTTTGACTGAAATTCTGAAACAGAACTATGACTCGCTAAGATGAGTTCAGGGACTCATAATCATCCATCATAAGAGAAACTAAAACATCCATGAAGCCTCCGCAATGCTGCTGAGGGCAGCTGAGGTTCTTCCTCCCACCGCACCAGCTCAGCTGATCTCTGTCCTGCTCCTGCCAGCAGATATTTGACCGTTGACTGAGATGATAATAAACGGAACCAACAGGCCGGACAGAAAGGCCTTGTTTGGATAAAAAACATTCATCACTGAGCCAGAGATTGGAACATCTGCGACATTTGGCAGCTGGATCATTTGCATGTGAAAACAAACTCATGCACACATTAACATGTGATAGTCTGTAACATTTTAACAAGGAGAATCAGCAATAAACTGCACTTTTGTTTCATATTCTATGTGCTTCAACCCACTCTGTCACTTTTTTTTTAACGACAGAGTAATATTAATAAAATATAGCCACTGAAGGGAACAGATTTGTTTGAAAACACGGGTTGGTAAATAAGTGAAGCTGCCATATTTGAAACGATCATAACTTTTTTCCCAAGCTTTTAATATTTGACAATTCACAATAAGCATTTTATCAACTTTCCCTTCAACATGTTGGCCACAACACTGGCATTTATAGCCTCTTTTTAGGGGTGCTCTAGCACCCCTAAGTTTTAACTGAAAAATAAAGTTTTAAAAAATTGCACACTGCTAGTTTAGCTCTACTTCTTGTTGTGCCAAGCTCTCTAAAATAGTTATTGAAACATAAATGTTTAACAACCTTTAAAATACACCAGAAAGCAGGAAATGGCATCTACTTTATTCAGTTTTTTTGGGGGGAGGACGCCCAGACCACCAATGTGTCCCCTCCCACAATGTGAATGCTACTGATGCCAATGGCCACCACATTGTTCAAGCCAAGAGCCATTGTCAGGACTGGGGGCTAGGGTTGGGCATCGAGAATCGAGAATCGCTTGGAACCGAAACTAACCGTCCGGTTTTCCCGAAATCGTTCAAAATATTAATTTGCGATTCTTAT
>JARVGS010000789.1:22528124-22538591 GCA_031762315.1 Hypsolebias antenori | reverse complement strand
TAAAGAGCGTAGCTCATATGAAATAGAACCAGAACTTTGTTGCTGTGAGTGTTACGGCGTGGACGTTAGCATGTAGCGTAGCGAAATGCTAAGCTAACTACAGTAGTTGAGACGCTAACTCGTGAAAAAAACTGTTCTAACACACACACAGTTATACTCTGACATTGTTTCACAAAATGATTTATATACAATATTTTGTTTACCAAACAAAAAGTGATCGGAGCACGACGTGTTCGAGGACAGATCCTTAGCCAGACTCAATGATGTTCTGTGATGAGCTCCTCCGATGGAGGTCCTTCACGTTTCCTTATTTTTTGGGATTAAGTGAAAACTGCGTTTTGCCCAAACATCTACCCAGTTGTAACATCCTCTAACCCAGCATGAAACAACCACAAAAAAGAAAAAAAAAAACCTCGAGAAAATTAACTACCGGTAAACTGCACCATCTGTACCTGCTGCTAGAGGCAACCTTTAATAATAGAGGACGCACCGGAAATGCCCCTGATGTTACGTCACATAGGAACTATGTACAGTATTGTCCGTATTATTTTATTTATAATAAAGATAGATTTGATCAAAATGTTAAGTAAAAAGCTCAGTCAGAAAAGACGTGAACCTATTTGTATCTTGTCACGTGACATGAAACTTTTGTTCAACCTTTTTTCTACAGGTTAATCCCATTGAGCCTCGGGGACTCATTTACAAGAAAGACCTTGAAAAATACTATACATTTAAAAAAAAAAAAAAAACAGTGAATTTTTGTAAACTGCGACTTTGAAAAGCGACAAAAACACAACGAGACAGGAGTGCTCTTGGTTCAATTGTTTAGGCTTTGATGCTTTAGCCAATCAGAATGAGCTGTCGTGTACAAAGTCAGGGACGGAAGCCTCTTGGTCCGAAAAGGTTTTAAGATCGCTAAACGCGAATCACGGTAATAAACGACTCTTCGTGGCGGAGACTCGAATTATTTGCAAGTTTTTATTTAAAAGGAACAAAAGAGAGACTTTGTACAGACTCAGACGGAGTAAGTCCGCGTGATCTTTGACTTTTAGTCCGTTGTTTAAAAACGGCTCCTGTCTTTATGCTAGCGGGTGTTTTGTAAGCTAACGTTTGTTTTTCAGCAGATTTTTAAATGAAATCAAGTTTTTTTTTTTTTTATGTCCGAGTAACATTATAAAAACACAAACAGGCCTGTTTCAAAAGTGCATCTGAAGATAATTTTTATTTTTTTTAAAAACTTGAAATAAAAAACCCTCGTGTTCTGAATATTTCTGAGGTTTTGAACAAATCAAACTTTAAACTTGTTCACATGTTAATTTGTGAAAAGATTCAGGCAGAAATCAGTTGGACTTTGTGTCCCCTCAGACTCAGGATGAGACGCTGCAGGAGTGCTGTCCTCGTGGGTGTCCTCCTGTCCTGCGTCCTGCTGGACGCCCAGGTGTCCCCTCACCAGCAGCAGCCTCCTCCGGTGATCGAGGGAGCGTCTCACTTTCCGTCCCACGGCCGGCTGGACAGAGACATGGTGCAGGACAAAGAGTGAGTTCAGGACGAGGTGGACCTCGGCGTCACGGTTTGGTCCAATTAAACTGGTTCTGTCTGTCCTCAGGCACATCATGGAGCACCTGGACGGCGTGATAGACAAACCGGAGAAGGACATGTCCCCCCAGGAGCTGCAGCTGCATTACTTCAAGATGCACGACTACGACGGCAACGACCTGCTGGACGGCCTGGAGCTGGCCACCGCCATCACGCACGTCCACCGAGAGGTGGGACAGAGCCGCCGCACGTCCTCCTGCTGGACGTCCTGACCATCTGCTTGTCTTTGGTCCTCAGGAGAGAGGAGACGGCAGCCAGCCGATGAAGGAGGACGACCTGATGGCGCTGATCGACGATGTCCTGAAGGACGACGACAAAAACGACGACGGCTACATCGACTACGCCGAGTTCGCCAAGTCTCTGGAGTAGGACGTGTCCACATCCGTCCTCGTCCAAAGACACGTCGAAGACAGGAAGTGCCACGGCGGAGGCAGCGTGGAGCCAAACTACATTTCAGGAACGGGTCTGGTTCCGTGTGTGGAGGACGGTCGGACCGGACCGATGGACGCCGCCCCGTTTGTCCTTTAATTCAAAGTTTGATTTCATTCTCATCTTTACCTTGTCCGTTCTGTAAGACCGGATCGGACAGAACCCGACCAGAACTCTGCTGCTGATCAGGCGAACCAGAACAAAAACACGACCCCAAGTTCTGTTTTTGTTCTGGATCAGAACCGGCTGCTCAGCTGTTTCCGGTTTGTTGCTGAGGAAACACGTAGTCATGGCGACCGCAGCACTTCCTGCTCAGAGCCTTTTGTTTGGGTCCGCCTTCACGGGTCGAACCGGGCCGACGCTTCATCACTGTAGAGCCACAAGATAAATGGATTAAAGGGATATTTCAGCTGTTTTCAAGTGGTGTTCTTTGTTAAAATTCCTGAGAGATGCATATCGCCCACCTGGAGATCATAAGCATCTTACCTGTTGCAGATGGCTGTTGAACGACCTCAGTTTAGAGAACATTTGCTTCTGACAGGACGGATGAGCTAATGGCTAGTCTGAATGCAGATCAGAGAGGATCTGAATAAAACACTGAAGTTTTGTTCAGGAGACAGTTATTTACAGTAGCAGCTGGCTGTAGCACTTTGGCACAGCCTGAGGTCTGTTTCCATGGAAACAACTGATGTTGACAGAAAGTTAAAATGTTTGAGTCGCTGCTGTTTCCACTGTGTCTCCAGACTTTAGCTCCTCACTTCTGTCCAAATAAACTTTATTTCTCCAAAGCTTCAAAGAGCCAAGCAAAGCAGGTAAGATATTAACTGCTCAGCACTGCACCATGGAACCCCACTTTCCAATGTGCAAACTATCCTTTTAAATCTGCCTGTTAAGCAGGGCTGCGCCGCAGCTTCTGGACAAGCTAAGCTAGGCTAATTCTAAAAGCACTCTGACGGACTCCCCTGTCAGCCCCTGAATGCATCACGTTTACTTCAGGTGTTCGCTGCCTTTTAGACCAAAACAGATCAAATGTTTCAGTTCAAGTTTTAGTTTTTTGTTGAGATCGATTCTATATTTTTACCTTTCAGTGTTGATTCTTCAATAAAAACGTTTGAAATCGAGTCCTTTCTGTTGATTCAAGCTCAGCAGCTTTTTATGAACTCTGTTCCAGTTAGTTTTGTTTCTTCTGCAGAAAATGAAAAATGAACGTTCTTTTTGTTCTGCAGATCCACATCAGAACCGTTCACTTTGTTTCTGTGTCGTGTCAGGACTCGGTGTTGTGTCTGAGGAAGCAGCAGGTTGATGGATGAGCGGCCGTTTGTGCAGCTCCACAGTCGGACACTCAGCAGTGAGTTGGGTCATCTGGCCCTTAAGAAGGAAACAAGTTTTCTTTCTCAGTCTCTCTTCACCTTGTTAGTCATACATTTACAAACTACTTCATTTACAATCTAAATTTTTAGTTTACAAACTAAATACTTAACTTTCAAACTATATATTTAGTTGTATGCTGGTGAAGATTCAGTCATCCAGGACATGATTGAAAACAAAAAACATTCATTACAGAAACAACTGGACTTTATCACGGAAAATGTTTCGCACTTCAAGTTTTCTCAATATTGAGAAATATTGTTATAAAGTCCAGTTGTTTCTGTATTGAACGTTTTTTGATTTTATATATTTAGTTACTAAATTAAATAAGTGTAAATTAAACATTTAATTTCAAAAATAAATTTCATTTGCTACAGAACTACATATTTAACTCTCACCTAAACATTTAACTTGCCAGATAATGTAACACTGGAGGTGGGCGCGGCTCCGTCTCCAGCTGTGCAGCCACACAGACAGATGTGCGACGCTCCTTGAACTCACCGACAGGCGGTCAGAGGTTCAAACGTCTCGTGCTGTCGTCACTTTGAGCAGCTACTGGCACAACAGAACACAAAAACCAACTTTTCTTATTGTGTACTTTACCTGGCATCTTTCAGTAATTATTGATCACAAATAAACTGATTACTGATTATTTCACTGACGATGCATTTTATCAAAGCATTTTTAGATGTGGCAGATACATTTATCATTATCATAAATTATCATTTATCATCTCTTGGTCTGCTGCCTTCATACATCTCCTACATGTCTCTGTGTGAGTGCAGCTACAGCGTGCGCTCTCAGGACATGATTACCTGCAGTGTTCTCTCAGTGAGGACTGAACTAAGCAAAAGGACCTTCTCCTACTCCAGTCCTGCTTCCTGGAATATCTTACAAAAAGATCTGAAGCTCTCGACCTTGACCTCTCTAAATCACTTTAAAAAAACAATGCAGACATGTTCCTGTTTTTAGTTTGCTACATTTGCCTTATAATCTAACTGTTTTGCTACTTTGACATCTTTTTTTAACTTGTTTAAAAAAATTGGTATGCCACTCTCATGATTGTCTATTGTTGTCCATTGTTGTCATCATTCTTTGTTTGTAGCCAGGTCTCTCTTGTCAATGAGTCCTCAAGGCTCATTGGGATTAACCTGCCTAAATAAAGGTTGCACTATGGTCGAGTAACTGCGTTGGCCATCTTGAACTGGATTGTTTACAATAGCTAATCTGCTGTGGATAAACATCTACATACATTAAAATGCAAATGTGTAAAATGTACACAAATATACTTTATATCTCACACACCGGTTTGACTCATGCAAAAAGCTGAATGTCCACCCGTTGGTGACTCAGTCTGGCTCTTGTTTTACAGGATGCCATCTTGAACTGTTGTGCAGAGAAGCGGGATCCTTCTGGCACCTGTTCATGGCCTCTACAAAGACCCGGCACAGTATGGTGTTCCTGAAGGACGGGGTCAGTTCCCTGGCAGCGGCAGCAGCCGACCCCGCACCTGTGTGCTTCACATCTCAGAGACCTGAGAAGCTGAACCGGAGTGAGACTGTTCAGAGCGCCCGTGTGTTTGGTGGTGAGACGAACTTTAAACACAACATGTATGCGCTTAAGGAGGCCTTCGCGAGGACGGGTAATAACCATCCTGCCTGTGTGAACACTGATAACATCTCACCTGAGAGCATCTGTAAAGGCGTCAGAGTGACACTGGACAACAACAGCATGTGGAACGAGTGCTTCAGGTGCAGAACGGAGATGATTCTGACCAAACAAGGCAGCAGGATGTTCCCTTATTGTCGCTTTCGCATCTCTGGCTTGCAGCCATGCAAGAAATACGCTCTGGTCATGGACATCCAGCCTTTGGACAACAACCAGTACCGGTGGACCGGTGAGAGCTGGCAAGAGTCCAGAAAAGCAGAGTGTCAAATAAAGAGTAATCCTTTCATTCATCCAGAGTCCCCTGCTATGGGTCAACACTGGATGCAGAGTCCGGTGTCCTTCTACAAGCTAAAGCTCACCAACAACACGTCGGACCAAGAGGGGAACGTCATCCTTCATCCATTACACCGCTACTTACCCAGACTGCACCTGGTGGAGACGGACAAGGCAGTTAAAGACATAAGACTGAACAGTTCCAATGTTCTCACGTTCTCATTCCCCCAGACAGAGTTCATAACAGTCACTACATACCAGAACCCTCAGTTTGCTCAACTGAAGGTTAACTACAACCCGTTCGCTAAAGGACTGAAAGAGGACGGGTTGAATTTGTTGTCTCTAAAACTCAAAACAAATGCAGGCAAAGAGTCGAACAAAGATGGAGATGGTGCGGTCACTGAGCAGCACCCTGTGAAGAAAAGTCTGAAGTTTCTGCTCGCCAACCATAAACCTAGATGTTCTAAAATGGAAGACTCAAAACCTTCAGAACCTAAAGAGCTTAACAACAAAACTGTGACTAAAACTGATCTTTCTGCTGCTATTGTTCCAGGGAAAAGTCCAAGGTAAGTGCCACATTTATGGAAAATGTTATATTTTTTAAATTAGTACCAAATATCCTGTTTGAAAATGGTATAAAATGTTTTGGTTCCAGTGTTTTTGGGCCAAACAAACTGATGGATTTAAGGACCAATGTGTTTGCTTTAACCATAATAATTGTTATAAAATATAACTGCAGGTTGGTTGGTATATCATACAGATATTTCTTTGACTGTAGTCTACTACAGCTAAAATACTGAGTCCAACTCTTTAAATTAATCTGGATCATGGTTTTTTACGTTTGGATGGGGCTTTTATCTTTTCAAACTGCTGTTCAGTTCCTCAGAAGTTCTTCTAGCAGAAATACAACCCATGTAAAATGTGAATAAAAACTGAATGCATTGTTTGCAAATCCCATAAACCCACATTTTATTCACAACTGAACACAGTAATCAAATGTTTCAAATACAAATATGCACAATTTCATCAACATTTCATAATCTTATCAGCAAATTGGAAGAATCTGTAGAAATCTGAGCTCATAGGTTGAAGCTGAAAGTCAACATAGGATGGTTGGGATCTTCAAGCCCTCAGAGGCCACCATATTTCATAGTCATACAAATCCAAATTAAAATTCAGTTTTGAAAATCATGAAAACCTGCCTCTGATGGTATGGGGGTGCATTAGTTCCTCTGACGTGCAGTTACACATCTGGAAAGACGACTGCTATACAGAAAAGTATCGAACAACATCTGCTCCCATCCAGCAGAGAAGATCCAGGACTGAAGGACAGACAGAGTCCTCCATCAGACCAGAATGGGACAACATTCCTTCCTAAACCTCCAACAGCTGGTCTTCCCAGGTCCTCTAAAACCTCCAACAACTGGTCTCTTCGGGTCCTGCTGGAACAACTTTAAAGAAACGTTGCTGAAATCAAATTTAAAATGTCCTTTTTAAATTTTCTTAAGTTGTTTAAACTTCTTAGTTTAACATTTGATGTGTTTAATGTTCCATTGTGAATAAAATATGGGTTTATGTTATTTAAAACTATTGCTTTCTGTTTTTATTGGATTTTCTGTAATGTTCCAAAAAGGGTTGCTGAAAGTAGCAGATCACCCGCTGCCTTGCAATGCTAAAGGTTTTTATTTTTATTTTTATAAAGTTTACCACATGGGGTGGTGTTACCACACACCTGTACGATCCAGAGCAGGTGTGGTCACACTGAGGAGGATCAGTTAATCAGCAGCTCCTGGCTGATCCTGGACCTCTGAGATCCTGTTGAAGCAGCAGGGCTGGACCCAGTTTTTATTTTTTTTTTTAACTCAGGTTTAACATCTTAATTAAGAAATGTGTTTTTAATTCACTTGAGGTTAGATTTGAATCATGTAAAACCTGGTAAAGACCACTTTTGTTAAGTTCTGATACATAAATCTCTTGAGATAAACTTTATTCTTCCAATGACTATAATCATCATATAATCATCACTAGGCTGACGTCACTAATGCGTTTTTTGTTTCCTTCAGCAGCAGTTCACAATCAGCTCAGAAGTTAATTTCTGAGCTGATCTGTGAGGCTCACGTTTCACTGCAGAGGTGCAGTGAGGAGCAGTGCGGCACTGATCACAGCCCGTCTGTCAAAGCAGCACAAAGTAACACTAAGACCACGACAAACTGTCAAGTTGGTCACAGAGACGATACAGCTGCTCGTTCACCCAGGAGGGAACACCAAACTGTTGAAACCTCAAGGAGAATAAAGGACGACGACCATCCTTCTGGTTCTGGAGCATCTCCCTGCGTCGTCTGGAGGAACTGTTCAGGCGATGCTGCTCCCTCCGCAGAGCAGCTTCAAAACTCAGTAACCACGCAGCACCAGAAACGTCCAGCTCGACTGCCTTTGCCGGCACTTGCTCTTTTTTTAAAGCAGCATTCGACAAAACATAAAAAGAACAGCAGCAATCAGAACACCTCTCCACCCAAAGCCAACGTTTCGGCTGCAGCTTCTCATCCTGAAGCGGCAAAAAGCTGCAGACCCGATTCAGGTGAAGGGGCAGCTCAACGACCCTCAAGTCCACAGAACCATGTGGCTGCAAAAGCTGACAGTTTAAGCTCAGAGCAGGAAGTTCTAGGTGATAAACGTGAGGTCTCTAACTCAGAAACTCCATTTTGTTCTCTTACACTATCCTTCTCAACATGTTCTACCTCATCCGAACCTTCTCGTTTGTCCCCACCTATCCATACAGTATCTGCCCCAAACTCTCCAACACCAGTGGAGGAATCCTCCTCATTGCCTTCAGATGCCCTGAAAACGGAGTCCTTGCTCTTTGACCCAGAGTGTTCTTCCTTTGGCTTTGAGCCTTTGTCTCCTGCAAGTTCTCCAGAACACTTACCTCCACTGCCAGCCTCTTTATCGTTAGACATCAACTCTGCTTCTTTGGTAGCAGCTAGTGCCGAGTCCGCTCAAGACCCTGGGCACCGCGAGCCCTCATCCGTCTTTAAGTGGCACACAGTATTGCCACCGCCCGAGACGTTTGTCGAATCTTCCTTCACGTTTCAGCCCCCACAGCATTCCTCTCCTCTAAAATCTGTTACGCCACCGTTGTTGCCTTGTCTTAACGTTTCAGCATCCACCGACGAGTCTGCCCCGTCATTTCAAGAGACTGAACCATCGCTGCCTTTCCCCGCAGAGTTGTCCCCCCTCAACCTTCAGCTGTCTCTGTCCCCCACGTTCTCCTTAGATGAGAATGGACTGTCCCCGGCCCCTTCTCTCTCAGATCTCGTGCACTTTTTCTCCACCAATGTCGATATTGGGCTTGGCGGGGAGTTTGCAAACACAGAGGCGACTCCTGCTCCCTGTTCACCTCCGCCCGCGGTGGAAACACATGAGCCTTCCCTGCAGGTGCAGCCGGCGCCGGTTCAGGCTCCGGCTTGCAAACCTGTCAAAAGGAAGAAGTTCAAGTCCACAAAGCTTGCCAGGCTGGACATGAACCAGAACATGGACGACTACAGAAGTTTGCAGCCGAACCTGGAGGAGGTGGAGGAGCAGCTGTTTGTCACGTTTGCATCAAAGGTAAAACTAAAAGTAAATCGTGGAAAAAGGGGCAAAAATTAGAGCTGAGAATCTTTAGACACCTCAGGATTTAATTACAACTCCGAGGGCTGAGATAATAAAACGATCGTCAAGTTCGTAAAAATACACCAGGAGGCAACAGGTGACAGAAATACACAAATACAAATTTTACAAGTTTATTTGTCCCTTTACTATGTTTTATTTGACATGAATAAACTCTGATTTTATACTTTTATACCTAATAAGATGTAAGCATTATCATCGCTTACACCTTATTTGCACGTTATTGAATAACACATGCATACAAATCCTATTACAGTATTTTCCACCGTAAATGTCGCTCCGCCCCATAAGTCGCATCAGTCCAAATATGTCTAATAAAGTGGAAAAATCCATAAACACGTTGCTTCACTGCATACATCGCATCTATTATGCGTCACTGCTGATGCGTCGCGTTTGTCACACATCGCCGCTGACTTCCCAGAAATGTGGGCCGGTGTTGTGCCAAAAATCGATTGGCTGCCAGATTGTGGTAGCTGGGGCGTGCACAGGAGGATTTTAACAAACATTTAACGACATTAACACTTAAAAACAATTATTTGTTTGCTCGCAATTATAGTAAAGGTGTGTCTGTCTAACGTTTGCTTAATAAACGCACTTTGACGGTCAAATCAACTGCATTTCAAAAGCCGATACGCGGAAGTAAGTGCGTGCACGGGACAAGTCACTGTGCAAATTTCACAAGATAAACACCTAAGAACAATTATTTCTTTGCTCGACTTTATAGTAAAAGTGTGTCTCAGTTGAACGTTTACTTCATAAAAGGACTTTAATGGTCAGATCTGCTGCATTTCAAAAGTATTCGCTGCCTCGATTCTCCGGGAGCATGCAGAGGGAGGAAATCAGGAAGGAGAAATGCTGCGCATTTCTTATAAATTTAACAAGCTAAGCCCCTGAAACAATTATGTGTTTACTCAATATGATCGCAATTGAACTTTTACTTTAAAAATGCACTTCAACGGTCAAATTATCAGCATTTCACCAGGGCGGTGCAGTGAAATGAAGTTGATTTGACTGTTGCTGCAGGTGAGCTAGACGACGGTGGGAGACTATGCAAGCCTATTGTATCATTAATAACCACTTTTACCTATTACATGATACAACGGCTTGCCATACTACTTTGGTGCCACTTAGCGTCTGAAAATGGTAATGTTCAATATTTCAGTCAGAATGAATGAAAACGGTCATAACTCAGCCAAAAGTTTGGTTATAAATATTTGGGAAAAAATCCATAAATATGTCACTTTGGCGTAAGTCGCAGGGCATGCAAATTATGCAAAATATAGTGACTTATAAGCCAAAAAATACGGTAATCACAGGCTGCTGACCAACAATTAGCATAAATGCTAACTTAACCTTGAAAATGCCATTGAAAAGCTAACACGATTAGTTCATTCAACCTTTTATTTATACAGGCTAGCCTCGTTGAGCCACGGGGACTCATTTACAAGAGGGACCTGTTGCACT
>JARVGS010000789.1:22481317-22496609 GCA_031762315.1 Hypsolebias antenori | reverse complement strand
AAGTAACAAAGTTAGTCTTTAATTCGCTCTCCTTTCATAAAATATCTTAGCTTTTACCTCTGTCCAAAAAAAACCCAAACTGTTTAAGGGTTTTAAATCAATGTTAATACCATTTGTCTGGTGTTTTTATGTTTTATTCACAGGATTTTGTTAACAAATATCCTCCTTTAGTTTTGGAAAAGTCCCAAAAAACACAACAAAGTTGCACCGTGCTCAGGAATAGTGTGCCGTTACTTCAGGTTGGACAGTTTAGATTAAAAATAAATAAATAAATCATGAGATTTAGAAGAACCGAGTGGTGGAACACAACCCTTTTTGCTTCCCCAGCTCAGACTCCACAGCAGAACCATCATTCAGAGTTTAAACTTTGGACTTTTCATGCCTGAACTGCTGTTTTAATATCTTTAACACTTTTTACACAACACATGTAAGATATCTGGCCCATCTGTATTTGACAAATTTGTGCAAACATGTCTCCCACACGTTGTCTGCAGTTCATACATCATATCAAAGGTATTTTTAATATTTTTTCATCCCTTTCACTGCTGTAAGACTTTTGTTTTCTGTAATCTGTGCAGAGCACATTGTGTCTGAGCTCTGATGTTTCATCAACACTGGAAGTGATTTTTTTAATTTAACTTGTCCTGTTTCCTCTGTGAAACGCTGTAGAAACATAAAAATGTACACCACCAGACGCTTCACTGGTCCAGGAAGGATTTTAATTTATTTTTATTTCTGGTGTTTCTGTTTTAACCTGCGTGGCTCCTGCCCGGCTTCGCTGCTTCCATTAAACTCTGTCTCGACTCCGACTCACAGGACCAGTTTTACTCGTGTGGTCGGGACAAATATCTGTTCAGGGACTTCCAAAAACAAAAACAAGTTGTAAGAATGAAGTGATTTGTTGATACAGTCGAGACGTTTTCCTGCTTCAGGGAAGTTAACGCAGAGAAAGAACAACGGACAGACCTGAGAAACAAAATAAAAGGAGTTTAGCTGCAGGAGTTCTTCTGATTTTCAAACCAAATAAACTCACTCTCTCAGACGCAGAGTTGTGTTTTGGAAAGCACCAGAAAGTTTCTTGTTCCACCAACAGCTGCACTTTTATAGCTCGTTGGTTAAAATTTGATGTCAGCCTGATTCAAAATGGCCACTGTAGCCAACTGGCCTGAAAAACACAAACATGGTTGTATTGATATTGAGCTAAATGTATTGGTGGTGGCCGAGAGTTGTCCTCTACACAGTCCCTGAGAGCTCTCAGACTGCGTGAGGTCTTCAATTCCTTGGCGGGTGATATGCATTCCTTCACAGGACGCCAGATTAACTCTGGACTGTTTTGACCTTTTATAGCAGGATTATCTTCTGGAGGACTGGAGACGTTTGACTTCAGTGTTGTCCCCTCACACTGAGACATTCCTGACGTCCTTCTGCTTTGACGTCTCCTCCGAGGTTCAGAGGAAACTCTAAAACACACAGAACTGGTCCGATGGAGGACTAACTGCTCCAGATGTTCTAAAACCTAAAGAAACTTTCCTGCATTGATGGAGTCTTTCCAGATGTAGAAGCTGCACATGTTGGAGGCATTAATGCACCCCCATATCATCAGAGAGGCAGCCGTTTGACCTGTGAGTTGATCCAGGCTGGATGGTCCCCTCCTTTAGTTCGGAGGATGTGGTTTCCAAACAGAACTTCAGATTTGGACCCATCTGATCACAGAACAATTCTGGACTTCACCTCAGTCCATTTGAAATGAGTTCTGGTCCTGAGAAGAACTGCAGCGGTTCTGGGTGGTGTTCACATCTGTGAACAGAACCAGACCTGGTTTTAATTCCGCGAGGTCCAGACCAGAACCAGACCTGGTGTTAACGCAGTGGCCCCTGAGGGCCTCGTCCTTTGAGCTCAGATTTCTTCAGATTCTTCTAATCTGTGGATCGGATTATGAACTGGAAATGATGCAGATTAAAGTCTTTATTCAGAAACTTTATTGTGAAATTCATTCAGGAGCTTTATTCTGAAGTTGTTCCTCTAGTTTTAGACAGACTGCTGAACCTGTGTCCATCTTTACTTCTAAAGTCTCTGAAACATCTGTTTAGGATCTTCTGCCTGGAATCAGATCTTCTCAGATCAGCTCGTTCTGGTTTTTACATTTTAGCTGTCGTCTCGGCTCTTTTGGACTTCAGAGCGTATCATCTCTGGCTTTTGTCTTCCAGGTGATGTTGGAGAAAGTTATCGGCATCACATCTCCGGGGAACCGAGCGCTGGCCTGTGACCCGAGAGCCGGACTGCTGGCCTACCCTGCAGGGTGAGTGACGCTTCAGTTCTCTGTCTGAACCAGGACTCCTGAAGACCCGCAGCCTGTCTGCTTCAAACACGTGATCCGTTTAACTCGATAATCTCCTCACGTGTTTAACTTCTACAGTCTGAAGCACGAGGCGGACAAATCTCAGCTGCAGCTCGTCCTCTGGACTTTTAGCTTCTGTGGGACGTTCCTGCCAAGCTGGGCTTTAATCTGTAATCCTGGAACCACTTGTTTTTGTTCAAGTCCAGCTGCAGCTGGTGCGGTCCACCATGAGGCTTCAAGTAGAACCTGTAGCTCACTGGTTTGCTTCCTGTCCCGGGGTCATTCTGCCTGGAGGTTCCATGTTCTCTCCAGGTACTCTGGTTTCCTCCCACAGACCAGGAACAAACATGTTGGGTTCACTGGTAACTCTAAATTGTCCCGAGGTGTGAGAGCGAATGATCGTGTCCCTGTGATGGACTCAGACCTGTCCAAGTGTCCCCCGCCACTCGCAGTGAGGACATGGACACCAGCTGTCCCTGACCCACCCCAGAAGGAAAATAATGGATAATTCATAAAGTCCAGTTTGGATTTGGGCGTTACAGTGTGCTGGTTCTGGTTCTGCCCACAGAACTCCCTTCAATCTTGGCGGCGGGTCAACAAAGTGTTGGGAACAGTTCTTAGAGGTTCTGGTCCACACTGACATGATGACATCACACAGCTACTGCGGTCGAACGCCCATGATGGGAGTCCCCCGTTCCACCTCACCCCAAAGGTTCTGACTGGACAGATCTGAGTCCAAAGGTTCCGACTGGACTCAGATCTGGTGGAGGTCATAGTCCACTGTGTGTCCAGTCTGAGCCTGAGTGAACTGTCAGATTCTGGTTCTTAGTAAAAGAAATAACAAAGATATTTGTACTGAGTTCTTGTTCAGGAGAACCTGTTTGTTGAGGTTCTGATGGAACTTCATTCCTCTGATAGAATCTGCAGCTCGTCCCTGAGTGACAAACATTTACGTCCAGCGTTGTGACTAACAAACACTTCTGCTCCTTGTCTGATCCCGGCACCATCTTCTGGAATTTATTGCTCAACTTTTTTTTTAAGCTTTAAATTCAGAAAAGTCACCGAGCTGCATTCTTCTCACTTCCTGTTTCTGCCTCAACGAGGAGCCCGTTGACCTTAGCCTCCGTCAGGTCCACAGACGTGAGCTGCAGCAGGTGTGGTAGTGGCTGAGAGTCCTCCCCAGCTCGTACCCTGAGTGCTACACATCCTTCGAAGTCGGGCGACACGTTTAGGATCGGCCCGGTCTGAGGAGGCGGGCCAGATCTTTAGTTTTTAAATTTCTTCCCACCAATCAGCTGCAGGCGTGGGAGGCCTGGGAGCTCCTGATTGGTCGGAGTGCGCTCGGACTTTGAAGGGACAGGCTGTCGTTTAACGAGGGACACCAAAGTGAGTCAGTGGAATGGTGTGTGTGTGTGTGTGTGTGTGTGGGGCGGTGAATGTGGGTCAGCTGAGGGGAAAATAAAGAGACATTCATGTCAGACAGAGGAACATTTAGTCTGACTTTACTCCGGGCTCAGTTCATTTGCTGCTCTCTGCAGACACACTCACAGTTCAGTCCGTAGAGCTACAGGACGGCTCTGTTGGGGACATTGTTGTCTGTGTTAACAAAATATCTCACCAGCCACTGGTCTCACTTAAGGTGATGAAGAGCTTCATCTCATTTCCAGCCTGAACCACAGCTGACTGGCTTTAACAAACACAAACAGCGCTGCAGCTCAGTCACTTGTGCAGGATCTGAGCTACACTCTGGTGTGGTAGTAGCTGAGAGTCCTCCCCAACACATACTCTGAGCACCAACAGACTTATTGGCAAGATTTGACCAAAATGTCTTGGTCAGTCGTGGACTCTCAGGTGTGTGCAGCTTCCTCAGCTGGATTAACAGGCTGCTTGTTTAGAGAAGATTCTGGATTGTTACGGGTCCGTTTGAAATTTTTTAAAGCGTCTGTTTTCATCTGAAAATGAGGCAAACAAATAACAGCAACTATTAGATCTGACATCAAATTAATTCTTAAACCGTGAGTCTTTCTTTAGAGAAATGATAATAAATGATGTAAAGGGAAGTTTGACTTGGTGAGGCTGTAAAAACTGATGAAAGCAGGAGCCGAGCCCCAACTCCTCCCTCCCTCCCCCCTGCAGCACCTCTGCTGCAATGCAGATGTTCTGTCGGACCAAACTGCTGAGGTGGTCTTTTTTTAAATTGTGTGGTTAAAGGGATATTTCAGGCTTTCTGAAGTGAGGTTCTGTTGGAAACATAACATCTTACATGCTGTAGGTGATGCTTTGAATATATGGCACATCGTCAGTTTGATTAAATATTTCATTTAAAATGTTCAAATTATTATTATTATTTCATATTTGGGGTTGTTCAGCAAGTACTAAGTCTATGTCTTAACAGTTAGTAAACCCTCTACGTACAGATCTAATCCACTCCAGCAGGTGTTTTTTATAGAATTTTTAAAAACTTTTTTCTCTTAAAAGTAATGGAAATTTAAATAAATTGGTCCATTGCTACCAACTCCTGGAAGAATATTAAACCAAATAAACATCAATTACCTTCAGCCGTCATTTTTAACACAATGCAGGCACCATTTCTACTAATAACATCGCTAAAAACTGAAATTTAAACATCGGCAGCCGATTAAATTTTTTAATTGGTCCAATTAAAGATGGCCGCCACAGCAAACCAGAAAAATGACTACAGCTCAATAATTTTTACAGATACTGAGCAGAAATGTGGTGCGGAAGTAGCCGAGAGTCCTCCACAACCCGTACTCTGAGCCCTAAGCTGAACCTACGACTCTTGTTTATTTTAAAGCTCATGGAGGGTGGCGGGCGATATGCATTTCACTAAGAAGTGCTGAGAAAAGGTTTTTTCTTGTCATATCCTGGTCAAAGCAGCAGCGTGGTTCTTTTTTAGTGCTGGAAGTTAATTTTTATTGATTGTGTTAAATGTTGGTCCAGGATGAGCAAATGTTTATTTGTTTACAGTTTGTTTATGAGAAATATTCAAAATAAACATGTTTGTTGGCCTTGGACTTGCTGCAGCTTGATCTTGTTCTGACGGGTCCTGTTGTGTTCCTGCAGGTGCGTCGTGGTCCTGCTGAACCCTCGTAAGAACAAACAGCAGCACATCTTCAACAGCTCCAGGTAAACCTGCTGCGGCTCCTCGCATCGAACACCGAGAAAAGATTTGACTTCACCAGACAACGTTAAACTTTAACTCTTCTTCTGTGAAATGAAGCCGCTGCTTCACGTGAATCTGGTTCTGAAAGTATAAAGAACGGTTCTCCGTCGCTCCTCTGTGTTCTCAGGAAGGCCATCACCACGGTGGCGTTCTCTCCGGATGGGAAATACATCGTGACGGGAGAGGTCAGTGTTTGTGTGTCCGTCCTGACAAACAAAAACAAACCAGCGTTTTCTGCTAAAACATAAACGCACAACCGCAGAGAGCCGAATGACGGCTGAGGAGAAGCCGAACTGTTGAAGCTAAAACCAACAAAACAAGAGCTACAAAAATATCTGAAACTAGCAGAACTGTAGCTCGGAGATAAAACAAGCTCAGGAGTCACGAAAAATCAAAACCTTGATAAAAGTGAAGTGAGCACAACAGTAGCTAAAACCAAAAGAAAAAAATTACAAAACAGTTGGAAAAAGCTAAAATGGACAAAATGTAGCTAAAAGCTATGATTACCAGAACAATCACAAAAGCATTAAACCAGTAGAACAGTAGCTAAAAGCTAAAATTTGCAAAACACAAGCAATAAAATGCATAAAACTAGCAGAACATCAGCAAAAAACCGAATCAGCCAAACCTTAGCTAAAAGCTTAAATTAATTAAACAGTTGCAAAAGCATTAAGCCAGTAGAAATGTAGCTGAAAGCTAAAATTAGCAATACAGGAGCTACTACTAGCAGATTAGTTGCAAAAACCTTAAACCAGCAGAACAGTAGCTAAATCAAGCAAAACACTAGCAAATAATAAACAAAGCTAGTGGAACAACAGCAAAAAGCTAAATCCATCAAACCAGTAGCTAAATGCTACAATTAACAAAACTATCTCAAAGCTAAAATCAGCAAAACAGTAGCTAAGAGTTAACATTAGCCTAGCAATATTTAAACGATAAAATTAGCTAAACAGTGGCTAAAAACTCAAATTAATTAAACTGTACCTTAAAGCTAAAACCAACCAAACTAGTTGAAAGCTTCAGTTAAACAGTTGCTAAAGCATTAAGCCAGTAGAAATGTAGCTGAAAGTTAAAATTAGCAATACTGTAGCTACAAGATAACATTAGCAGATTAGTTGCAAAAAGCTTCAACTAGCAGAACAATTGCTAAAACACTAGCAAATAATAAGAATCTAGTGGTAGACCATTAAAAGCTAAATTTATCAAAACAGCTAAAAGTCGATTGAGAGGACAAAAACAGCTGATCCACTGTAGTAGAAATAAGTAGATCAATGATTTTAAGGAATAAAATATAAATTTATAGTTGAAGATTTAATTAAACTCACAGATAATAAACGTCACTTGATGTATCTTTCATATAAATATGTTTAAAACAGCACAAAGTTTGCAGGAGAGACAGCAATCGTCTGAACGCTGATGAGTTCTGCTCATGTTTTCCTGTCTTCCTCAGAGCGGCCACATGCCAGCGGTCCGGGTCTGGGACGTGTCCGAGCGTCTTCAGGTCTCGGACCTGCAGGAACATAAATACGGCATCTCCTGTGTGGCGTTTTCTCCAAATGGCAAATATATCGTCAGCGTGGGCTACCAGCATGACATGATGGTCAACGTGTGGAACTGGAAGGTAGCGGCCCAAGATGAGCTTTATGATGTTTGGAGGTGTAATGGTACACGGGTCAGTCCGTTTTTAGGGCTGCGGCGGGTAAAGAAACCCAACTAAACATGGGACAGAGTCTTTTCTAATTAAATGAAACCATCTTAGTGCATATTGTTTTCTGTATAAATCTGTTTATCGTTACACCTCCTTTTCTGTGCGATTGAATCCTCGATAAATTGTAAACATAAACATGTTGTTGTTGAGCAGAAAAACGTGGTGGTGGCGGCCAATAAGGTGTCCAGTAAAGTGACCGCCGTCTCCTTCTCCGATGACTGCTCGTACTTTGTGACTGCTGGGAACCGACATGTTAAGTTCTGGTACCTGGACCACACCAAGACCTCCAAGGTTGTCATGACAACGTGTCAGTCAGCTGTTGGTGGATCTCTGCAGTTGTTGACGTTATCTGTTTTTGTTTGTTTGGTGCCAGGTGAACGCCACAGTTCCCCTCCTGGGGCGTTCAGGGCTGCTCGGAGAGCTCAGAAACAACTTCTTCAGTGACGTGGCGTGTGGGCGGGGCCGGCAGTCTGCCTCCACCTTCTGCATCACCTCGTCCGGTCTGCTGTGTGAGTTTAACGACCGGAGACTCCTGGACAAGTGGGTGGAGCTACGGGTGAGTCCGATCTCAACCTTTCAGGCGTGACTCCGTGTTGTGACACGTTAGCACCTTCCCAGCTGTGTGTTTATGAACCTCCTCTGCTTCCTTCTCCGCTTCCTGTTCAGAGAATCGACTGTCTCTCTGTAAGTTCTGGACTTGGTTTCTTTGGACCTCCTCGTATGTCATTTCAACATTTTATTACACATTTTTTGCACAAATTTAATTTCATTGCATTGAGTTTTACATAGTCATCACAACTGCCACTAGATTGGAGCAACACCACGTCATTTTTTGCCAAAAGGCCACACCCTTTTTTGGGGTGAAAACAAAAAGGGGGTGTGGCCTATTACACAGCTGGTGACAACCTAGAAAAAAGGTTCTGTGTTGTTGCTTTTGGTACTGAATTTTTTTATTTTAATGAATAATAAATTGTAATTTTGTTTGCTTCTCTGACCAGAGAGCACATTTTAACTAAAGGTTTAAAGGAAACTACCTATAGCTAAATGTTAAAATTTGCAAAGGGCTAGCTAAATGCAAAATGTATTTAAGAGATAGCTGAAATCTAAAAGTACAAAAATGATAGCTAGGGACAAAATTAGCATAGAAGTAGTGAACAGTAGCATTAGATAATAAAAGTGGAGCGAATATTGAAGTTTTTTTTGTCACAGCTGTTTTTGATGGAACTCCAAGAGACCTCCACATATTTATGGGAAAATATTTGTAAATAAAGGTAAACATTTCAAAAATAAATTAAAGTTCCTAAATGCAGAAGTAGTTATATCACAAAAAACATTCAGAATAAACTAAACAAGGAAAACAATAGTGCAAAAGCTGATGCAGCGCTCAGGACAAACGGTTAAAATGACAAAAGCAGCTTAATAAACGAGAATATGACGAGTGTTAGAAACATTTTCCTCCAGGGATTCACAATTTCTCTGCTAATGACACATCTGGCCACTGGGGGCGCCATTCTGCCAATTTGTTGAACTTCAGTTCATATTTCTGAAGGTTTTCTTGTAGAAAAATAATTTTTAATTGGCTAAGACAATAATCAGCCTGACAGGCTTTAACATTTGGGCGTTTATGGGCTTGAACTCAAAAGTAGGCGGAGCATCGTACAGATATCCCAGCATGTTGTTAACGTTTAGACCAGAGCTATTCAACTGGCGGCCCGGGGTCAAATCAGGCCCACGGGTGTGCTCAGTTTGGTCCACCAAATGGGGTCATTTTTCAATAAAACTAGATTTTAAACCATAAAACAAACTTAATGACAATAACTGCTGGATGTCTGGCCTCTGAGCCCTTGGTTGCAGTAACTGTGGCCCCCTGAGCAATTTAGTTGAATAACCCTGGTTGAGACTGTTTCAACCGTTGTTTCCACCTGAGAGTTAAAAACTCTTACAATCAGGTTTTATTGCTGTTTGTAAACAGATCCAAACCTGATGTTTTACACCTCACAGGTCTACGGTCTCCATTTACTGCTGATCTTCTTGTATCTCCTGTTCGTTTAACCGCAACTTCTTGTCTGTTTTGATAGTTCTCACAGCTGCAGAATAAAAGAGAGGTTTCTTTTAGTGTTTTCTTTATCTTCTGACCGTTTTATGTGCAGCACGTGAGCTAACGGCAGCTGTTTTTAAAAGTACTTTCTGAAGATGTCAACATGTCACTCTCACCGCATGCTGTTTCATTCATAACCACCTCACCAGTTGAGTCTGGACGATGAGTGGACCCGCCGTTTAAAACTCACATTTTATCACCATTTTTGGTCCTTTCTTTGCTTCGTTGAAGCTCTGAGTCAGCCTGCAGTCTCATTCTGTCCCTCGTGTCTGTCTGTCTCCAGGCGTCTCAGGCCACCTGTCTGTCTGTCACGGATGAGTTCATCTTCTGCGGCTGCTCCGACGGGACGGTCCGAGCCTTCAGTCCCGTCAACCTGCACTTTCTTTGCACTCTGCCCCGCCCACACTGCCTGGGAGCTGACATCGCCAGTATGGTTAATGCCAGGTAACTCACGAACCTGCCGGCTCAGACTCAGACCTAAGCTCAGACCAGTTGCGTAACCAGAGAAACCACAGCAGGAGAAAGGTCACGCTCCGTGTTTCTGCTCCTCCAGCCAGCTGTTCTCCTGCAGAGGAGAGGCTCGGTACCCAGACGCAGTGGCAGTGACCTATGACCCCACCAATCACTGGCTGTCATGTGTCTACAACGACCACAGCCTTTACGTTTGGGATGTTCAGGACCTCCGTAAAACAGGGAAGCTGTACTCCGCCCTCTACCACTCGTCGTGTGTGTGGGGCCTCGAGGTCAGTCTTTTTTAATACTTAAAACATGTTATCTATATTTTAAAGAATTTAAAGTTTTTATAATTTAAACTGGAGTTTAAGAAGACATTTGAGGAGCGTGTCATTTTTTAAAACACACAACATGGAGGTGTAGCTTCAGCCAGGTGTTCCCCAGGTCCTGCTGATCAAAACATTCCCACAACATGATGCTGCTGTCACCGTGCTTCACTGTAGGGATGAGAGGTTGCTAACCAGACATGGTGTACTTAAATATCTGAGCCTGGGTGAATACTTTTTCAACCTGAAACACCTGTAAATACCTGCGATCGGTCCTCTTTGTGGGTCTCCTGCAGGTGTACGCAGAGGGAGGAGGAAGAGGAGGGTGTGAGGCACACCTTCCTCCCGGATCCTTCCTGTCCTGCTCCTCAGATAACACCATCCGACTGTGGAACATCGACCGGCACAACGTTCTCCACAGGAACATCCTGAGTAATGTACGGCCGCGCCGCACCCACGCCTGAGAAGCTCCGCCTCTTACCTGTACAACTGCATGACTCTGACCTTTGACCCCTTAGGATTTGCAGAAAGTTATTTATGTGGATGACAACACCGCCAGCCTCCTGGACACGGAAAGCATCGCTGTTGCTAACGGCAACACGGAGAAGGTGACGTCGCCTGTTTCAGAAGGGCAGCAGATGGACCAGAGCAGGACAGGTGTCAGGACCCTTAGAGTGAGTCCAAATGGACAACACCTGGCCTCTGGAGACCGGATGGGCGTCCTCAGGTAAAGCAGCGATGAAGCTACTGGTCCTCTTCCTTCATCTGAATCCGTTTGATGTGTTTGTGACGGTTTTATGTCCAGGATTCACGACCTGAGCAGCATGGAGGAGATCCTGAACGTCCAGGCTCACGACTCTGAAATTCTGTGTCTGGAGTTCTCCAAACCTGACACCGGTGAGGATCCCTCAGAACACACTGGGAGATGTGTAAACATCACTAGCAAACTCAAAAAAGGCTCCAACTTGTTTAGTTTTACAGATGTTGGGCTGAAATATGGTGTGGTGGTAGCTGGGACTGATCTCCATCATATAGTTTGAGCTCTAACAGAACCAGAAGGGCTAGTTTTGATCCGGACACCAGAACCCAAATTGAGAGTTTGTCCCAACGTGAACAAAATAACAAAAATAAGTCCCGTTTGTCTCCATTTAGTTGTTGCACAGCTTTTAAAACCACCTCAGAACCCTCAAGGTGCAGCACAGAGCATGAAGTATTTCTGACTAAAGGGTTAAAATCTGCAGCTCTAACACGGGCTAACAAGCAGAAACTCCCAACAATCAGCAGTTTATCACTTTATCAGCAAGAGTGATGTCACTTCCTGTAAGTCAGCTCAGTGACTGTGAGTCAGCTTGAGACAAAAACTCCCACAAAAAAAAAAAAAAAGTCAAATCAACTTCATTAACAGTTCTGAAAAAAAAAAAGTGGGTTTTTTTTTTTTTTTTTTTAGTTTATTTTTCAGAGGCAGTGATAAATAACCTGTTCAAAAAGGAAAATTCACTTTTTATCAGCTGGGAAAAACCAGAAGTGTTTGTTAGCACAAGCTCAGGCCTTCAAAGTAAAAGCGTGAACGGTGAGTTAGTCATCCGACCTTTTGTTCGTTGTGAAAAATTACAGGAAAATGACTTGATGTTTTAACTTAAACCAGGCATGACGCTCAGCTGGACAAACTAAACTCCAACATTTTTTAAAAACCCTGTTGAAAGGGCTCACAGCAGCTACAGACTGATATTCTTCTCAAAAGCGCAACTGGAAGTCTGGATCTAATCTGTAAATATGGCTGTTGTTTTGTTGTACAAACTGTAGAGGCAGCAGTTAGAATGTTCCTGTCTGTTCCTTCGCATCTTTCAGGTCTCCAGTTATTAGCCACGGCCAGTCGGGACCGTCTGATCCACATCCTGGACGCGGGCCGAGACTACAGCCTGGTTCAGACTCTGGACGAGCACTCGTCCTCCATCACTGCCGTTAGATTTGCAGGTCAGTTGACCTCTGACCTCCACGTGCATACACCCAGCTGCTGGTTTTAACTCCCGTTCTTCCTTTTGTCCGACAGCCAATGAGGGGAAGGTGAGGATGATCAGCTGCGGCGCCGATAAGAGCGTCTACTTCCGTACAGCTCAGCAGGTAAAATTAGCGTCTGAATAACTTAGGAGCTAAAAGATTAGCTTCTCGTTCATTTCTGGTGCGTCTTTTCCTCAGATGGGGGAGAGTTTGGAGTTCACCCGAACGCATCACGTTGTCAGGAAGACGACTTTGTACGACATGGACGTCGAACCAACCAGGAAGTACGCAGCTGTAGGCTGTCAGGACCGAAAAATCAGGTAAATCCTACACCTTTTTTTTTTTTGTCTCGTGTCTTCATCTGATTAAAAACATGTCCGTCCTGCAGGATCTTTAACATCAGCAACGGGAAACAGAAGAAGGTCTATAAAGGCTCTCAAGGCGAGGACGGGACTGTCGTTAAGGTAATCGGTTTGTTGTCGCCACTCTTTTTAAACGAGTCGAGTGGTAACTGACTCCTCCTCTTCCTCCACGGCGTCCTTCAGGTGCAGATCGACCCGTCTGGACTCTATGTGGCCACATCGTGTTCGGACAAGAACGTCTCCGTGTTTGACTTCTTCTCAGGGGAATGTGTGGCCACCATGTTTGGACACTCAGGTCTGTTGGAGACGTGTGCGCCGGTTTATGACCGTTCTCACCCGCTGCTGAAAGGCGAGGGCGGGTGATCATGTTTTTGTCTGTGTTTCTAAATTTTAACAAAAAGTGTCAGACTGTAATTATTGGAGCACGTCTAGAACTGATTAACTGCTGGAGTCAGCACGAGTCAAGATGGCTGCCGCAGCCAGCTGACCTTCACAAACACAAACGTCTCAGTCTAAAACTCAGGCGGGACAGCCGGCGGGCGACATGCATTCCTTCAGGAAGCTCAAGTCCTTGAGTTTATCTGCGGAGACGTTTTGGTTCCTGGTTCTTGTAGTCATTCTGCTTCCTGTTTGTTTCAGAGATCGTAACTGGGATGAAGTTCAGCAGCGACTGCAGACACCTGATCACGGTGTCAGCAGACAGGTACGTCCCATGGTCCAACACGTGTCCTTCACCAGGACAACTTTTATCTGCTTCCTTCGGACTTCAAAGCCTCTCTTCTTTGTGTGTCCAGTTGCATTTTTGTGTGGCGTCTGAATCCAGAGCTGACCATCAGGATGAAGCAGCGACTTGATGATCTCCAGCCAGATCAGCTGATCTCAAACTCCCAGAATGCACCTCATCAGAAAGTCGTGAAGCCCAGGTACGTGACCTTTGATGCCACGTCAAAAAATAAATAAATAAAAAAAGTCAATCAGGAGGGTTTCAGGGTTTATGGAGTTTACAGAATATTTCCAGGTTCTGACACGAACACTCTGATCAGATTCCACCGTGTTATTTTTAACCGATCAGCACTTTGAACCCGAGCGTTATTTCTGGTTGTGTGTTTGAGCAGCGGCGAGACGTTCTCCTCTGATGTCGTCAACCTGTCGTCTGACAGCGACGCCGAGGAAGAGGAGGGAGGGGTCCTGACAGGAAGTCCAGAGGAAGACGCAGGTTAGTTTCATATCAACGATTCTCCATTAAAAAAAATAAATACTGTAAATAAATCAACAGCAGGTGATTTTCTTTATTAAAATTAATGAAATAGCTTTTTTGTGTAAATGCTGAGTCAGCTTTCAAACAACAGTTTTCCTGTTTTTATTATTTATTTATTTGGATCTAACTACTTCTGCATACTTGGTAGAGTTTTAGCTGTTTCTTAATGTTCGGCTTGTTTGGGAGATAGTTGCTGTACTTTTAGTTTTAGTAACTTGTACTTTTAAAAATATTTAACTTTGTTTACAAAGATTTTCCTCAAATAAATACATTCAGATTTCAATCCTTCAGAAACTTTCTCTTTGAAATCTTCTTCAGCTACTGGCTCTGTGTTTGTCTTCTTAAGCTATTTTTAGCTATCGTTTTAGCTAACCTTTTGCATCGTTTAGGTTTTAACTAATATTTTGCTAATTTTAGTTCTTATCTAGCCTTACATTACTTTTAGCTTTCAGCTAGCCTTTAGATACTTTTCACTTTAAATCAGCCTTTTGCTACTTTTAGCTTTCAGCTAGCACTGAAATACCATTTAGTCATTTTCTATATTAAGCTTTTAACTATCCTTTTGTTAATTCTAGATATTAGCTAGCCTTTTTTGTTTCTAGGTTTTACCTGGTGTTGTTATAGTTTTAAATTTTAGTCTTATTTTACTTTTAACTTTTAATCTAACATTTGCTGCTTGTAACTAGCTTTTTGCTACTTTTAGCCTGTTGTTTTGATACATTTAGCTGTTGGCTAACACTTTACTACTTGAGCTTTTAGCTACCGGTAGTATTTTGTTACTTGTAGCTTTTACCTGGAAATGTTTTTTCCACTTTTAATTATTAGGTAACCTAACATTACTTTTTGGGTTCAGCTAGCCTGATTACATTTAGCTTTTACCCAGCCTTTTACTACTTTTAGTTTTCAGCTAGCTTTCAGCTACTTCTTACTGACCCTTTTTTATTTATTTATTTATTTTTCATTTTAGCTTTTAGCAAGCACATTGCTACATTTAGCTTTTAGTTAGCCCTTTTTAACGTTTAATTTCTAGCTAGCCTTTTGTCACTTTAAGCTATTACCTAGTTTTTTTTTCGCTTTTAGCTACTCCGGTACTCCTTTTGCTTTTAGCAAACATTTTGCTGCTTCGAACTAGCATTTTGTTACTTTAAAATTTTGGCTAATGTTTTGCTACATTTAGCTTTAACCAACCTCTTTCTACTTTCAGCTAAAATGTAAACACCTTTAACTAGACTTATGCTAATTTTAGCTTCAAGCTACGATAGTCTTTTGTTAATTCTAGCTTTTTCTACTTCTGCTTTCAGCTTTTACATTCTTTTTTTGTCTTACATTACTTTTAGTGTTTAGCTGGCCTTTTGCTGCTTTTGGTTTTCAACTAACCTTTTTTGCTACCTTTACTTTTTTTTTGCCAATGTGTTGTTTCTTGTAGCTTTGACTTGATTTCAGCTTCTTCGGCTGCTTTTCAGCAGCTGCGCTCTTGCTCCGTTTCGACAGTGTAGGGATATACCTCCGTGTCCAAGACGTGTCCAAGACATGTCCATCCTGTCCCAGAAGACCTTCTGAGACAAAG
>JARVGS010000789.1:22446881-22462599 GCA_031762315.1 Hypsolebias antenori | reverse complement strand
TCTGAAATTGTATTTGTGTTTTTATTGGAAATTAAATGAAATGAATAAATAAATAAATAAATAAATAAATAAATAAACGTCACCTGAGCTTTGTGTTCTCAGAGCGTCCAGCTGCTCCTCCGTCAAGTTCAGTCTCGCAGCCACAGCTGATAGTTTGGTTTCACAAACTGGAAACACATTTTATTTACTGCTGTTTAGCTTTTTTTAAATTTTTTTAATTAAACACCAACATGTTTCAAAAACATGCATCCAAAAATATAATTTTTGTAAACATTTCTACAGAATATTACTCCGTTAAATAAAAAGGATGTCCCATGCCTCTAAGCCAGTTTCAGCAGCTGAGTGTTGGTAATGCGCCTGTTGCACCTCCTGGAAGTCATGGATCCACAGGAAGGTGGTCCCGTGTTGTGTCCTCAGAGCCCGACCACCAAAACACCCCCCCAGGTTTATCTCCAGGCTGAAGCCCAGGTAGTTCTGGACCCTTTTGTACTCATCTAATGGATTTTCAGATTGTTCTACGTCTGGCTCCTCACCCAGAACCAGCGTGCCATGGGAGACCCTACCAGAGACAAACTGCGACTGAGATCAGCTTCTGGGGGTCTGTAGGACTCGAACACCCCCACCTCGATAAGATGGTTCAGCATGGATGTTTGCAGCCAGGATACAGATCAACACCTCAAGTCTGGGCCGTGGTCCTCAACCAGAAAACGGTGGATCGTCGGGAGTGAGCCTGCGCCACAAAGATGGAGGTTCTAGTGTTTTTTAGGTGCACAGGTGATGGTGGACCAGAGCAGGAGACTGATGCTGAACTGGGACAGTGCGGTGCTGAGAGACAATTTCTTAATTTATCGCTCTGTTCCAACACTCAGCTGAGGTCATGAACTTTGGATAATGACAAAAAGCAAATCTGACCACAGAGCAGATTTGGGTATCTGGATGCCTTCTGGACACCTTCCGTTCCAGAAGACGCAGACCAGAGGCTGGACAGATCAAGTCTCACAGCTCGACTGGGAGTCCCTTCAAATGAGCTTTAGCCCTTCTCCCATCTGTGTGGTTGGACAACATCTGCAACCAGCTGTGAATTCCAGCTCAACGAGTTTATGATTTTCGTGAACCAGTATCAGCAGCTTTCGCTGTCAGGATCCGTTGAGTCCTGGTCCAGGACTGGGACGTGTGTGTTCGAACCTGATGTGTTTACCTGCGTGTTCTGATTTCTGCTCTTCCGTTTGCTTCTCGCTGACTCCCAGTCTGACCTCCAGAACTGAAAATGGAATCATGAACGTTTAAATTAATGTTTTTGTCCAGGATTACTGAGATGGACGTCACAAGTTGATGACAGAACCTGCGCTCTGGGTCTGAAGCTGGTCCGGTTGCGTCTCTATGGACCTCAGTTAGTGTAGAAGCGACGTGCGTTACCTGTGTTTGTTGTGTTCAGGTCGTCGAGTCGTTCCTCACTCGTTCTCAGTCTGCTCACCAGCTCTGAACAGAACACCAAACGTTGGTTCTGATCAGAGAACGTTTCAGCGTCTTTCTCAGTTTAGAGTCCAGAAACTTGCTTTAAAACTTTCCTAAACTGGAACTCGTTGTGGATTTTCCAATCCGTGTCATCTGACGTAAACATGAAAATGGACGTCGTCCTCCAGAAGATGAGCGAGTCTTAAAGAGGCAGACTACCTGAGCTTGTTGGTCCTCCTCACCTGAGTGGTGTGTTTTCAGCTCCTCCAGCTGCCTGTTGGTCTCCTCCAGACGACTCTCTGCAGAGACTAATCGAGCTGTTTCAGGTCAAACAAACAGGAAGTGAGTACAGCAGTTTAAAGTGGTCATGTGACCGACCTGCAGCTGCTCTCAGCTCCTCCAGCTGCAGCGAACTGGACCTCAGTTGGTTCTTCACCTCAGAAACCTGATCTGCAGGGAAACAGGAAACGGTGATCCATCAGTGATGATGATGATGATGTCACTGACTTGACTTTACTGATCAGACTAAGTTCCTCTGAGACCATCCAACTAAACATCCAACATTCATTCAACCTTCATTCATTCAGCCATCCAACCTTCATTCATTTATCTGCCCAACCAACCATCCAACATTCATCCAACCAACCATCCAACCAACCATACTGTATATCCAACAATCCTTCCGTCCAACCAACCAATCATCCAACCATCCATCCAACCTTCATCCATTCATCCCACCTTCATTCATCTGTCTAACCAACCATCCATCCTTCATTCATCCAATCATTTTCTGTCCAGCCATCCAACCTTCATCCATCCAACAAGCCATCCAACCAAACATCTATCCATCCATCCAACCCTCATCCAACCATCCATCCAACCTTCATCCATCCATCCCACCTTCATTCATCTGTCTAACCAACCATCCATCCTTCATTCACCCAATCATTTTCTGTCCAACCATCCAACCTTCATCCATCCAACAAGCCATCCAACCAAACATCTATCCATCTATCCAACCTTCATCCAACCAACCAGCCAACCTTCATCCATCCAACAACTAACCAACCAGCCAATCTTCATACAACCAACCATCCATCCAACAACCAACCATCCAGCCAGCCAACTTTCATCCATCCATACATCCAACAAGCCATCCAACCAACCATCCAACCTTCATCCATCCAACCAAACATCTATAAAACAATCCATCCAACCAACCAATCACCCAACCATCCATCCAACCTTCATCCATCCATAATCCAATTTTCATTCATCCATCCATCCAACCATCATTCATTCATCTGTCCAACCAACCATCCAACATTCAGCCAACCAACCATCCAACCAACCATACTGTATATCCAACAATCCATCCGTCCAACCAACCAATCATCCAACCATCCATCCAACCTTCATCCATCCATCCCACCTTCATTCATCTGTCTAACCAGCCATCCATCCTTCATTCATCCAATCATTTTCTGTCCAACCATCCAAACTTCATCCATCCAACAAGCCATCCAACCAAACATATATCCATTCATCCAACCTTCATCCAACCAACCAGCCAAACTTCATCCATCCAACAACTAACCAACCAGCCAATCTTCATACAACCAACCATCCATCCAACATCCAACCATCCAGCCAGCCAACTTTCATCCATCCATACATCCAACAAGCCATCCAACCAACCATCCAACCTTCATTCATCAATCCATCCATCCAACTTTCATTCATCCATTCAACCAACCAACAATTCTACTTCCATGGTACTTCATCCAACCCACCTTCTGTCCATCTTCATGACCATCAAACATTTCGTTTAACAACCTTAATTAAAAACGTTCTCTTTGATTTGTTTTGGACTTGTTAACTTTTCCGTACATGTTTCTAAGTTGCTCATCAGGTTTGAATTGGACCTGTGCTCATCACCTGATGTGTACTCGTGTTCTAGCTGATGGGTGGAGTTACCTTCGGTGTTTGCCTTCATCTTCTCTAGACTGACATTCAGTCGACTCTCCAGCTCCAGCTCTCCTCCAGAGATCATCTCAGACGTTCTGTTGGAGGCCTGGGACTTTAGAGGTGCTGTTGAGGTAAACAATCACATTTTTCTGCCAGTTTTCTCTTTTAACTTTGCAGTTTATGTTAATTTATAACAGTCTTTGAGCAACGCAATGAGCTTGAGCAGGCAAGTACAACAACTGGTTTGATTTGATCACTTTCAGGAAAATGTCCTCCGATTGACAAGAATCTAATTCTGCACTGATTAAAGAGCTACGTTTCCTCTGAATCTAAAATAAATACAAACAACGACCGCCCAGTCGGTTCCAATGAGTAAACGCTGACCTGAAATCTGCTCCCTCAGCTCTTCCAGCAGACTCTCAGTGTTGCACAGTCTGAGTGCCAGGACTGAAAACCAGCAGAAAATAAATTCACCACAGTAAAAATAAAAAACTACCAAGGAGAATTTACAGTTTTCTAATGAGCCACTGGCAGCAGCTTTAACATTTCTTTAAATCTCGTTTCTCTTTACACTTTTTTTTAACAGTTTAAATATCAAAAAGTTGGCATTTTGTCAGTTTAGATAGTTACAAATTATTATTTGGCTTTAGAAGAAAAATAGTTTCAGGCAGAAGCTGCATCGATCCCCGTCAGTAATTAACATTTAATGTGTCATTATCCATTCAGATAAGATCAACTTTAATAAATACTGGAGGAACTTCACTTCCAGAAACAATCCTGTGCGATGCCTAGAGCAGAATGACTGCTGAAGAAGCTACAAATCATTTATTAAAGCTAAAATAAGCAGGGCACTAAAAAGCAGCTAAACACTAGCCAAAAGTTAAAAAGTTGCAAATGAACAGCCAAAAAGTAAAATCAGTAAAAGCCTAGCTAAAAGTAGCAAAACAATAGCCAAAAGTTAAATGTAATATAAAGCTAAAGAAAAACAGAAAACACTCATTTGAATGCTGAGTCAGCGTTTCCTCTAAAGTGAGGAGGAGGAGGATGACCTGCGTTCTTCCTCCTCAGCTGTTCCACTGTGCTCTCGCTCGCTCTCAGTCGTGTCTGCAGGAACGGCAGCTCCGCAGCCAGAGCTGAAGAAACACCAGCAGACAATGAATCAGGGGACATTAACCTTTTAGCTGCTTTTATGAGCTGATTCCATCGAAACAGTACACGATGACGTCGACCACAAAACCCCAACGCTCACCTGAGTTCTTCTTCTTCAGGTCCTCCACAGATCTCTCACTGCTGTTCATTCTGGACTGAAGTTCTGACACCTGGGCTGATTGGACTGTGAGACAAAAGAAGACAATCTGACTGCTGCAGAGTCGAGTGTCCGAGTGTTTCTGCACAGCTCAGCTTCTGTCCAGGTCCCGCCTGCGTTTCAGTCAGGTTTACGTTCTGGACTAACTGGACCAGTTAATCTTTTTGTTTTGATCCTGCTGCTGTTTGAGATCATAGTCCTGTTGGACCCAGTTTGGTCCTTTGGTCTACAGAGGAGTTCCTGGTCCACTCAGTGACTGACAGGAGCCCAAACCATAAGCCCTCCACCACCGTGCTGACAGCTGTGAGGAGCTGCTTGCAGCAGTGCAATCTGGGTAAACATCTGTCCTTTGGTCTGGTTCTGGCCCAGAAGTCTTGTGGTTCGTTCAGATGAAACTTTTCAAAACTGTTGCGCTGCCATGTAGTTTTTAGAGAGGTCATGACCTTTGACATAACTGAGGCCTTTAGAGCCTCAGATGGAGCTCATTTCTCAAGGACTGCACAGTCTGACCTTCAGGGTGAATCTGCTGTGAAGCTTGTCAGCTGTCTGAGAGGTTTTCCTCTTGTGAATGATCTTTCTCTCTAGAGCAGTGGATTTCAGGTGACCTTTGACCCTTCCCAGATTGATGGACTGCAACAGCTGTGTCTCTAAGATCATTGCTGATGCCTTTCCATCTTGGTGTTGTGTTGACGCACACCTGCATGCTTGAGGTACAGACGGATGAGGGTCTGTGGAATCTGTTCTGTTCTCTTGAGGTTACATTTGATTCGTTTAACTTTTTGTCCTGATGAATAAAACTGTAGATTTTAAAAGAGTGGACTGTGGCTCATTTTACAACCACAGGTAGAACTTCATCAGCAGAGCAGTGTCCATGGGGAAAATAAAAACCTACCTTTGTTGTGGACTTCCAGCTCCGCAGTCCTCCTCAAACTGGAGCTCAGCTCTGACAGCAGAGTCCTCCTCAGCTCGTCCACCTGCTGGTGGACCTCCACCTTCAGCCCGTCCAGGTTCTGTCTCTGCCGCTCTGCCATCGTCTCTCCGTCTCTGAGCCGGCTCTCTATGCTCCGGAGGGCTTGACGTTGTCCCACCCCCTCTCCTCTCTGGCTCAGGACCAGATCCTTCATGCCCAGCATCTCATCCCACAGGACGGTGAACTCAGTGGAAACATCTGCCCCAACCCCGGCACCTCCAGGAACCGAGGCCTCCGACCGGCACCGGCTGCTCCAGCTGCAGAACATCAGCAGACAAACGGCAGCAGACCTCATCTTGAAGCCAAAACCTGCAGCTGAGCCAGTCGAGCAGCTTTAACTCGATAATCCTGCAGAAAAGGGAGGTGGACGGGTGAGCTCAAGTGTTCTGGACCCAAAGAACAGAAGCAGCACTTTCAGACTAAACCATGGCCTTGTTCAACCAACTAACTAAAGAATATGAAGAAAATGATTTTCTGTGGAACCTGATGCTCACACCAGAACTCTGTGAAAGAATGAAAACAAACTGAAGATGTTCAAGTTCAAACAAACAGAACAAAAGCTAAAACTAGAAAAACAGTAGCTACAAGCTAAAATAAGCAATAGCTACATGCAAAACTGCCACAAACTAAGCTAAACAATAACTACAAGCTGAAATTAGCAAAACAGTAACGACCAGTTAAGCAAAACAAGCAAAATAATAGGTACTAGCTAAAATCTGCAAAGCCGTGGCTAAAAACTGTTCAAAGTAGCAGCTACAAACTAAAATAAATGAAACAATAGCTAAGTTAAACAATAGCTACTAGCTAAAATAAGCAAAATAGCTAGAAGCTAAACCTAAACAGTAGCTGCAAGCTAAAATGAACAAAAGTTTTGCCAAAAGCTAAAATCTATAAAACTGTAGCCACATGCTAAAATAAATTAAAAAGTAGATACAGGTAAAAACAAGCTATAGATACTAGATAAGATCAGCAATAGCTACTAGCTAGAAGCTAAAATCTGCAAAACTGTGGCTAAAAGCTCAAAATCAAAACTAGTGAAATTTAAAGCTGTGGAACATAAAATGTTTGGCTGTGTTGAGAACTTGTTGTTGAATCAGGTCAGTTTTTCTTGCTCAAAGCTGCGTGCGTACCAAACAGAACTAAACAGCTAATCTTCAGCTCACATACCAAACACAAAGCTCCTCAGAGGATCAGCAGCTGCACGCTTCTCACCACAGATGATCGTGGGTTTAATACACCAGCTGAAATGCTTTTTTTATGGCTCCCTGACCTGTTTGAAGCTCCACGTGAGCACTCAGCCTGTTTCTGTCCACTAGTCAGAAATAGTTTAAACCAGGGTTCAGCCTGAATCCCTGCTCAGCTTGGATAAAGCACTTAATTTCTTTCAACCTTCTTCAGAGGATTTCTTGTAGGTTTTTATTGTCTTTAGATCTGAAAAGCTCCAGTTTTACCTCAATTATGAACACAACTACACTAAATGGCTGAAACACAGTAATGTAGTTTATTCACAAGATTAGCACAAAGTGTCCGAGTTGATCTGTTAAGAGTTTTATGATGTTGAGCCCAAGATGGAGTTCAATAAAGACGACATCACACAACAACTACGTGTTTATTAAACATCAGAAAAGTCATTTAGGTCAGAATGAGAAGAAAACAGCTCACATGTCTAAAGAATAATTAGTGCTCAGTCGGTGCATTCAACCGGTCATTTAAAATAAAACGTGGACGCACACAGAAGATGAACATGACGCTCAGGAAGGCCAACAGAACCAACGGGACATGGAACCCAAACGTTTCAGTGTGAGCTTCCTGCTCAAGAACATCTACTGCTATCACGGGTCGTTTAAAAACTGCTCTGGAACTTGCAAAAGAGTTCAGACAGACCAACTGGATCCAACTGTAGTCCAGGCTCCTCAAAAGATAAAAACAGTACCAAGTCCGTTTCTGACCCGACCCCTGGACCGCCTGCTCCAAACCGGCCTTCAGCCTCTGGCGGCGGGGTTGGATCAGCGCTGGCCAGTGTACGCTCTGAACCAGGAAGTGACGGAGGCAGCGGCCGATGAAATCATCCCTCCGGGGTTACCCGACGGCTGGGACACCTGCAGTGCACTCTGGGAAAGATCCATGGACTGCAGGGGGAGCAGAAACCAGACGGAACGGGTGAGTTTAGTCACTTGGATTATTTTACACATTTTAATCTGCATTTGTCAATTCAAAAGTTTAATCCAGACAGCAGCCAACCTGAGAGGGGATGTCACAGAACCGTGGACTGGGCACCGTCTCCCAGTCCATTCCCAGGTCCGTCTCCTCGTCCGTCACCGCCTCGTCCCCGCTCTCCTCCGTCGGTCCCGATGCCTCTGGTTCCACGAACTCCATGGACTCCTCCAGGTCAGCGCTCACCTCAAACGGACCGGTCCTGTAGAAAATGTGCAATGATGATATCAGTAGTGATAAACTCATAATTTCTTGTCTCTTCTCTTTCTCTTTTCTTTTGTCATCACAACCCTCTTGTTTTAGCATTTAGGTTTTGTTAAATTTTAGGAAGCCATCTGAGAACCAAAAAATATTACCAACATCCAATTTGGGTCCACCAGTTCTTACAAAACATTGTTTTTTATACACTCTGATAATGACAAATGACAGATTTAAGACGTGCTAAAATTAGAATTTACTGCTCTCTTCTCATCACGTTATATCATTATCCAGAAACTAGAGATTGTGCAAATTTTTGGTGCCAACTTTTTCTTCTGTTGGTTTCAGCCTCTGGTTTTGGGGCAGCAACTGTTGGTGACAAAATACAAAGTGTTTCCAAAATGTCTCAAAATGTTCAAGATGATTCTCAGTTCACCAGCAGGGGTTTACTTATGTGTTGCAAGAAATTTAAGCAAGTTCTTGTCAGTTCTTGCGGGCGTTATGAACTCTTTCTCAGTTACGTTTTTGAGTCAGAATGTGCAAAAAAGAAAAAGTGAGATAACTTTGGAAGAGTTTCGTGAGCAGTTAAACCAAACTGTCATGAAACTGCATGAAAGGGAGACATAAGACAGTTTGCAACTAAATTACAACCACAACAAAAGCATGAATGTTGCAACTTATTAGCAGTTGACAACCTCACATCTTCACAGGATCTTTGCAACATCTTCAGGGCAGATGAAGGATGTGGCTCACCACTACAAGCCATGAGAGGTTTACTGTGGTAATGGACCCAAGTAAGACCTGAACCGGCTTTATGATGCAGAAAATCCTGAACTCAGCTTTAAACTAAGCTTCTAATCCTGGCACAACAACCCTGATGCCACTGTAAAGAACTTCATCCAACCTCGCAGAGAAGCGGTTTCTGGTGAACACTTTGGCTCTCACCTGCCCAGGTTGTCGTTGTCAGGATCGATCAGAAACATGACGTTCCTTAGTGTGTGATGAGGGTGGAGCTTATCGCTGTTCACGTGCTGAAAACACAGAAATGGCTTCGGTTATTTAGTAGTGAGAATTTAATCAATCAGAGGAAGCTGACTCCTTGGTTCAATTATGTGTTATGTACCTTAAAATGGGTATCTAGAAAGCTGGAAAGAAAATGGTGCTCCACTAATGTGAAATAATTTTATCCAACTTGGAGAGATAGCCTGTTAAACATATAAGAAAGCTCCCCACAAAGCTAGAACTGTATATTATTAATCTTTAATTGATGAGAATAAAAATAACCCCAGGTTTATGTTCAGTACTATTGCTAGAACAATTAAAAGTCCCATCTCTGTTGAACCATGTATCCCTACAACTATAAGCAGTGATGACTTCATGAGAGTCTTTATAAATAAAATTATTTCAGAGAGAAAATTCAAACCATCCTTCGTTCTATTGACAGCTTTAACAATGTCACTAAAACCTGAATTATGTTTGGACTGTTTTTGTCCCGTTGAGCTCTCTGAATTGTCAAAAATAATAGCTTCATCCAAACCATCCACGTCTGCTAGATCCCATCCCAACCAGACTATTTAAAGAGGTATTTCCTCTAATTAATACCCACAGTTTGGATCTGCTTAATTTGTCTCTAATGAATGGTTACGTACCACAACGCCTTAAGATTGCTGTAATCAAATCTTAATTTAAGAAACCTGATCTGGATTATAGACCTGTATCTAATCTAACATTCGTCTAAAAAAAAATCTCCAAAGAACAGTTGCAAATCAGTTGTGTGAACAGAAATAATCTGAAGAGTTTCAGTCAGGGTTTAGAGCTTATCATAGCACAGAAACAGCACTGGTGAAAGTCACTAATGATATTCTCATGGCCTCTGACAATGGACGTGTGTCTATACTGGTCCTGTTAGGCCTCAGTGCTGCATTTAATTCAGTTGATCACAATAGTCTGTTACATGAATGGCTATAAAATGGTTTAAATCATATTTATTTAATATATTCCAGTTTGTAAATGACTCCTCTTCATACACTAAAGTTAGTCATGGAGTTCCTCAGGGTTCAGTTATTGGACCAATATTCTATTATGCTTCCATTAGTTAAAGTTAGTAAATAACATGATATAAATTTTCATTGTTATGCTGATGATACACAGTTGTATTTGTCCATGAAATCTAATGAATCCAATCAGCTACTTAGATTACAAGCATATCTTAAAGACATAAAAACCTGGATGACCCTTAATTTTTTTTATTTTAAACTCCGACAAGACTGAGGTTTTGCTTTTTGGACCTGAGCACCTTAGGAATAAACTTTGCATCCTTTTACTTCCTCTGGATGGCATTAATTTGGCCTCCAGTTCTAATGTAAAAAAAAAAAAATAAATAAAAACTTTTGTACTATGTGTTATCATTGTATGTTTCTATACAGTGATGAAATGTGTGCTCTGCATTTAACCCATCACACCTGAGATACACCCAGGTGGAGCAGCGGGCAGCTATGTAAGCGCCCGGGGAGCAGCTAGGGGTTAGGTGTCTTGCTCAGGGACACCACGACATGGGGGCATGGCAGGGAGTTGAACGTGTGACTTTCTAGTCCCAAGTCGGCTGTCCTACCTCTACACCACAGTGGCCCCAAGTTTACAGTACCTGGTATTCCCAGGTGGGTTTCCCATCCAAGTAATAACCAGGCCCAACCCTGCTCAACTTCCAAGACCAGATGTTATCAGGCGTGTTCAAGGTGGTATGGCCGTAAACAAAAACTGGTCCGATCCCAGCGTATGTTTGTAAAGTGTAGACAGACCCTGTATAAACCAACGGTGCTGAGGCTGACGTCTAACCTGCTGGGATAAGGCAGGTCAGCCCAGTTCTCAAAATCACTCAAGTCAGACAGGAGCACTGCTGACGCGCATGAGCTTGTTTTTTATTTTTAAATTTTATTGTTTTGGCCCAGCGTTTGCTGATGGGTGGCACCGATGTACCGATACAGAAACTGACCTGAGAGAAGCAGAGGTGGAGGATGTTGGTGTTGAGTTTGCTCAGAGACCTGGTGAAGCGATACCGGCTGAGGTTCTCTCCGCAGAACTCACTGAAGAAAACCCAAACAAACAACCATCAAGTCTAACTCGACGAGACTGCAGCAGAGGCAGAGCCGAGTCGGGCCTGGTCCTACCTGTTGCAGAGCCTTTTGGGCAGGTTGACGTCCAGGATATGAGACAGGATGGTGATGAGCTGTGTGGCGTAGCAGAGGGCAGCACTGATGGTGTGAGCTGGGTTAATGTGGTCCAGTTCTGCAACAAGACAGACATGATCACTTTAATCTGGAACAATCTCAGGCGTTTTCATCCTAGTTTCCCCTGGATTAGAGGAGTCAGCCAGAATTAAAGACATTTCAGTGGACAGGTTCAGTTTGAACAACCAAGCAGATCATTTTTTACTTATTTAAGACATTTTACATCATAATACCTGAAACAACAAAACTACTTTGAAATGTTTTCAAAAGAGCAGCACTCAAAATGGGTGTTGAGGATCTCAGTTACTACCACGACAAATTTAGCTCAATGTCCAAAAAACTGACAGTGTTTATGTTTATTCATGGCAGTAAGTTAAGGCAGCCATCTTGAATCAGTTTGACTCAAAAAGCCAACAGCAGTAGACGTACAACCATTGACTTTTTACAGAAAATGTCAATCAGTCCAGTGGTTTAAGTTATTTTGCTAACAGGCAGACACACTCATGAACATGTATGTGATTGGACATTTTATGATGATAGCAAACAATTTAAATCATGAATAGAATTAAAGTGATTTTTTTACGCAATATGTTTTGAGACAAAGCCTGTCTTTTCTGAGATCCAACCCTCCCAACCCACTCAAAACAAAAACTAATTAAAAAATAATAAATTGTTGGATCCTTTTATTTTCAAAATATCTGAGTTGATCAGATCTGTGGAGATAAAACATATATTTCCACTGATCCTGTTTTCAAAAAGTATGGAATGTCTCTTTAAGTGACTTTCCTAATCCATTTTGTTTTTGCACTCCCAGCAGACTCACCCCCCACTCCCCCCGGCTCACCTGGACCCGGGTTGGTGCTCTTCTCCTCCACCCAGCTGTAGTAGGTGGAGTAATCTCCGTTGCTAGGCAACACAACCGGCGCTCCCGTGATGCTGATGCTGGTCTCCCCATTCTGGTCATCCCAGATCCAGCGTCCTGACAGGTAGGTGGTTCTGCGGGCCTCGGCCAGCTCCGACACCGTGCTGGAGGTGAGCACAGGGTCGCACTCCGCCATCACGTCCGCGGGGTCTCTGACGGAGAGACGCAGGGGTCACTACACAGCTCAACATTTTCTTTATAAAGACATAAATGTATTAATTAAACATTTATGAAATCAACATATTTTATAGTTTGTTATGATGCCAAATATTTGTGAGGTTCTTTTAATTACTGTGGTGTCTGATGAGAAACTCGAGCTGTAAAACAGGAAATTACATTTACAAAAATGAAACGGTTGCTCAAACAGGAAGTAAACCAAATGAGCTGCACATACAGCTTCACTTTACATAAATGTGCATTTTAGATATCTTACCTATTTCTTTAGGCTTTTTTTTTTCAAAACAACCCAATCAAGTTACAAGAAGTAACAACTGAATTAATTGTTGTCTGTTGAGCTTTATGCTTTCCATGAACTGAATGTGCAGCTCAAGTCCAAAACGGTTCATCTAGAACAGTAGGGTGTGGAGCTGAATTTAAAAGATCAAATCTGGATATTTTAACACCATCAGGAACTCCTGGTTTGCGAAGGCAGAACCTGAGCTTTAAAGGAAATTTTTACTTGTTTTGAGTCCCTCTTTGTATCGTTCAATTTTGACAGGACTGACGAGCGAACGGCTAGTCCGAACACACCTTGACACGTCTCCCCTCGAGTTTGATGAACAGATATTTACTCGTTTAACCTCCTAAGACCCGAACTCTTACATGTGTGGATGCTAGGTCCTAGGAGGTTACGGCTGCAGGCAAAGTGACAGTCTGAACGTGACAAATCAGGTCCAGGTCTTTTTCATATGCGCTACTGAATCAGAAGTTTCTCAAAGCCACCTGAGTCTGGATGGTCACGTCTCATTTCATCTGACTTCACCCCAGTGAGGTATGGGGATGTGGATCGATCCAAATATTGATACAAACAGCTTAAAGCTCAGAACTCCAAATGTATTCAGCTAGAAAAACCAGTTGATTATGTCTTTTTTTTATTAGTCACGTCCTGGATGACTGAGAATCTGAACCGTCTTTAGAGACAACTACAAATCATTTATTTTTAAATTTCCAGTGATAAACATGGTGCCAACTGTGTTAGTTTTCGTAGCAGTTTCAATATGAAGTTAGCATCTGTGCTGACTGTTGATCAGCAGCCTGAGAATAACTGGGTGTTTTGACACACGTTGCTGTGCACGTTTTTTTAGGCATGAAAATGTATACATCAGTGTTTTGATGAAAAATTATAATTTATATGCATTTATTTATTTTATATTGCATCTCTCTGAATCATAACCAAATCACGAGGTGTCTAAAAATACGCAGATCTCGTTACTTTGGAAAATTATGAAATTGTCCACAGACCAAATTATCCTAAAAATAAAACTTTTTTTTATTTAGTTCCTTATGCTCAATAAAAAAAACATTAATAAACTCATCTTTAAAATAAAATAAAAAAAAAAGAACATAAAACTTGACTATTTCCAGGTTGGGGCGACTGAATGACACATGTTTGACACCATGTCTGAGTGGAACAGGACTGACTCCACGCTCGCAGCGTCTGCAGTCGAAATCATCTCCCTCCTGCCGTTCTGGCTTTTGCAGGCTGCTGAATTTGCTGACCTGCTGCCCTGCTTCTCCTCCTGCGTGGGGAAAATATGCGTGGTGAGCTCCAGAATGTGTTCCCGCCTCAGAGCCGCCAGCTGGACCAGTTTGCCCTGGTGCTCCTGGGCCCGTTTCTCCAGCAGCTCCCCCAGTCGCCGGTTGTGGCGCTCGATCTTGTCCCTTTTCTCCTGGTGGCGCCCCGCTCGGCGCTGCAGCCGCAGAGTCTCCTCCTGAGAGCGCAGGAGCAGCTCCCTGTCTGCAACGAGAGGCGGAGGATCAGGAAGTGTAAAAGGTAAACGAATCCATCAGAACCCTCGAAGACTCACCGCTCTTCACCTCCTCGTTGCCCAAATCCACCGCCTCCTTCAGCTGCTCAATCTTTATCTTGCACAGCATGATCTTCCATTTCTGACAGAAAACAGCCGTTTATTCAGTCTGATCTACGACGAACAAAAACAACTCTGCCGCTCATCTGTCTAAACGTCTTCTAACACTTCTACAACCAAGACTGTCCAGTTGTCCGTTCTTAATGCTTCTACAGCATCACAAGAAGATAAAGAGCTCACCATCTCATCTGCCTGCAGGCTCTTGTCCATGGCCTGGAGAATACTGGGGACACAGTTTATCTTTCACTATTATCACAAACGTCAATCCAAGATATCAAGAGTAGTTTTTATTAAGCAACTGAGCCCATGTGTTTTACCTTTGCTGCAGCTTCTCCTTCTCATCCTTGAGCGTCTTCAGCCGCCCCACCTTCTCCGAGTATCTACAGATAAAAACATCATCGACATGATGAAACACGGCAGAAATGCCCACGAAACTGTTGTGAAGTCTAAACCTGAGGACACTCCAAACTGGGAGACTTCTCTTGATGCGACATTATCCTAGAACAGCTAGCTATAGACACCGAAAGCTAACGGCTAAATGATTCAAATACCAACACAACCACCAAAGAAACAAAAGAAAATGAGACATTTCTGTGTATAGAGAGCGTGAGGCTGAGGTCTGCTCAAGAAGCTGAAATTAAGAAAAAAAGCAGAACATGAGAAAACAGCCAATAGAAACAAAGAAATAGTTAAACTATACAAATAGCAAAAGCTAGGTAAACCCCCAAAATAACAAAAATATCCAACAGCTAAAGGTAATAAAAGGCTAGTTAAAAGCTAAAAACAGGAACAAAAATAATTAATAGCAAAAGTAGCAATAGGCTAGTTAAAAGCTAAAATATTTTTAAAAGTTTGCTAATAACCAAAAGCAGCAAAAGGCTTGCTAAATAAAAAATAGCTCAGCCAAATTTAGCACCAGACTAAAAGCTAAAAATAGCAACAAAAACAAAGCTAAAAGCTAAAAAGCTGCAAAAACCTAGTGAATACGTCAAAAACGAACTCACAGCCAAAAGTAGTACAAAGCTAGCTAAAAGCTAAAAGTAGCAAAAGGCTAGTAAAAAGTTAGACATCAATAAATAGCTAAAAAAAGGCAAAAGGTTAGCCAAAAGTACTGAGACTTGTTAAAAGCTAGAGGTAAAACAGTCGCTAAAGCAACCCACACTGACGCTGACAGCTGAAACTATTTCTAAGATTGGATTCAATCTTAGTTTAAAACAGGCTCACAAGGCTCAGTCTTAGGACCAACCCTCTTCACAATCTACCTAGGTAATGTAGGTCAGAGCATCCCTGATGTATCCTTACATTTCTATGCTGATGACACAGTTGTTTACTGTTGAGCTAAAACAGTTGCTAAGGCTTTCCAGCTTTTGC
>JARVGS010000789.1:22435376-22446781 GCA_031762315.1 Hypsolebias antenori | reverse complement strand
TAGTTTGTAGCCAGGTCTCTCTTGTAAATGAGTCCTCGAGGCTCAGTGAGATTAACCTGCCTAAATAAAGGTTGAATTAATTAGAGGGAGGCGGGCGATATGCATTACTTTATTACTAGGTTTTATTCTTATGATCTGGTCACCTGAGTCTTGTGTTGTAGAACTTTCCTAATATGAAACCCCATCATGTTGCTTTGTTTTGGCCTTTTTTGTTGATCACCTCTGTGTCTGGTTTTCTGATCCGCTGCGACACGAGCGTCTTTCTTCAACACCCCTGATCCACCTGTTTTTACCTGCGTGTTAAAATCCAGGGACGTGTCTCAGACTTGTTACCTTTCGGCGTTCCTCCCGTCGAAGTACACGAAGTCTCCGGCCTGGATGCACCGGGCGCAGGTGAGCCTGCGGCGGGACGTGGTGCACAGAGGACACCGCTCCACCGCCACGTACAAACCCTCGGCGTCGTCCACCGACTCTGCCATCACGCAGCCTGGGGTGGAGGCGGCAGAGTGGGGATACTGGCGAGGAAGAGGCGGCTTGGCCGCGGAGGAAGAGGCGGCGGGGCCAGGCGGTTGGAGTTCCGCGGCTGAGGACGCCATAAACAAGCTTAAAGCTGCTGAAGTGTCTCGGCTGACAGGAACTACTTAACCCCGTTCACAGCTCTGTGTGGTTCGGTTCGCCCCTAAATGTTTCATCATCCCGCAGTTTGAACTGCTCCTCTGGCGGACATGACTGACAAGCTCCAAGTGTTTTTGTTTTGTTTTTGTTTTGATTAGCGAGTGCGCAACTTCCGGGTTTTCTTCTTCGTCGTCGCGTTTCTGGCAAGCTACTTCCGGTTTATGGTGCGTTTAAGCCGCCTGCAGGGCGACCGTGAAATGCAGCTATAGAGGTTAAATTCGCGTTGATCTTCAAACGAAACGTGACCTGGGAGGCAAATTGAGTCGAAGATTTTTTTATGACGTTATTTTTAGATTATCCATCTGAAAGCTTCAAAATGACTAATAGTTTTTTTTTTTTTTTTGCCAATTCAGAAAATGTTTTTTATAGAATTGGAGAGATGTCAAGAGCAGGGCCGGCCCAAGCCTCCATGGATCCCTAAGCGAAATTTGGTTTGGGGCCCGCTATTTTTGCTAATACAGTAATGTGGATTAATGCAATCAACAGTCAGATGATCCAGAGAATCCAAGCCTTTATTAAAAAAGGGGAACCCCTACGCTTCATAGTGACAGAACTGTATACGAAGGGATTTCCTAGTGCTTTATGGCAGCTGGCAGAGAAAGAAAAATGTTTCAAAGGAAACTACAGTATAAAGGTTAAATCTAAAAAAGGTAAGTCTGGTCCTCTGGACATTCAAAAAATAAACAAAAACAAACAAAAAAAAAAGTAGATTTTGATTCTTTTTTTGTTTGTTTTTGTTTTTTGAATGTCCAGAGGACCAGACTTAACTTTTTTAGACTTTTCTACCTGGATCATTGAGCATGCATCGGAATGGTTAAAATACAAAGGATTATTTATGAAGACATACAGTTGTAAAATTTTGATTTAAATGTAGATTAGGAAAATTATATGCTATTTTAGTTACTGTAATTGCAGGAAGAGGTCTTTATAAAGTCATCTTTATGCAAACATTTTCACTGAATTTGCACAATGCAGCCTGGACTCATTTGGACTCATTTTACCTGCACAGGTCACATATTCAGTAGAAAGACAAAGATTAACTGAGGAAGAGCTATATCTAGATAAAGTAAAGGCCAAAATATGTAGCACAAAAGAAAAATAAAGATATGGGAGACTAGATAGGAACAAAATGGAAATAAAGATATGGCGATAAATAGAAACAGAGATAAGAGATTAATTACAGCTAAGGAAAAAAATACAAAAGTAACAACTATATAAAAATAGTGATGATATAATGGAATGTAAGAATAGAGGCAGCAACTAAGATATAGATTAAAGAGAAATAGTGATTTGAACTTAGATAAATGGAGTAAGCACAGAAATAGCATTAGAGATAAACATTCAATATTGATAAAAACATACATAGTCTGATATAAATAGAGATAAACATTTAGAGATGTGATAAAGACAAAGATACTGAGTTTGATACAAACAGAAACGTTTTCAATTAAAGCAAAAACCTCATTTAGACAAAACTTTCATTTACAATGGGAAGAAAAGAAATTAAATAGTAATTCAATTTTACAAACTAAAACATACACACAAACATATTACATTATCATACAATAAATATATTTTACATTATTTTACACAAAGCAGAAGCGTCGTCAGGCTCCTCACTGCTTCCTGAAGCCCTTCAGGATGGGATAAATGTTCTCAAAGGCTTCGTAGATCTCTGCTCGTTCTTTAGCTCCTGAAATTTATCGAATAAAAACAACTTCAAGACCAGCTGTGAGATTTTATTTGACTAATTCAAACAGATCCATCTGTAAGAATTTATTTAGGTTTTGTTACCGGTCAGAACCACCTTTCCAGATACAAAAATGAGCAGGACGATTCGAGGTTTCACCATCCGGTAGATGAGGCCTGGAAATAACTCCGGCTCATAACTGTGGAGGGAAGGTTTGAATAAAACCATCCGAAAAACGACTTGGAAAAATTAATCTGTTGAAACGTAGAATTTTACAGACGATCATGAGCATAGACACTTGTTTAGAGGAAACTCATTTCCTACAAAGCTGCAGTGAAAACACAGAGCTGAACAAATTCCCTGAAATCTGTTAAAAGGATGTATTAAAATGTATTCAAATTAAATTAAAACAAGTGAAACAGAACTAAAATAATATAAAATGCATTGGCTAATAAAGCAAAATCATTAGCCAAAACATAAGTGAGCTAAATTAAGACTAAAAGCAAAATAGTAGGAGATAATAAACGTAGCATAACATTATCTACAAGCTAAACGCAGCCAAACCTTTGCTACAAGCTAAATGAAGCAACCACTTCAATAAGCATAATTGTAGCTAAAAGTTAAAAATCAGTAAATAGTTACTAAAACTTTAAAGTAGTTTAAGACAAAATAAATCCAGGACAACCAAGCTGTTGAAACCACTGTTTGCACAGTAATTATAGGTTTTAATGCTTTTTAAAGATTTTTGTGTGTGGATAAAGTTAAATAAATGAAAAGGACAAAAGTTACAAATACTTGAAGTAAAACAATATTCCCAGTAATTTCCAGTTGCAGTTGCATATGATTACCTGCCTGTTAGAGCATCTGAAGATCAAATGAGAATGGAGGTAGTTTAAGTTTAAATGACCCAAAATAACCATTCCTTCTCAAATATGAGGTTGAAGATTTATTGATCTGAGAATCAGCTTGATACAAGCAGTGTTTTGTTCTGTAGGAAGCTCCAAACCCCACCTGCTGAACTGCTGATGGGTCAGAACCAGACCTTCCAGTCTGATGGGGAAGCAGACGTCACAGCTGGCCACCATGTTCTGAATCTTGAACTCCAGGAATCGAGCCGGGAACCCGAGCTTTTGCACCACCCGTGCGTATTTCCGAGCCGCCAGTCGAGATTGCTCCTCGCTGTAGGCGATCAAACCCAGAGAAGGTCAGTGGGTCGGGTCAGAACTTCTGCTTCAGAGCGACCAGTTTCCTCCTGGATAGTTTATGTCACCAGGGTTCAAAACTTCTGATTCTGATCTGAAGTAATTTAACAAATCCCGATGCACTGATTGTCCAGCACCGTGCTCACAGACAATCTGGTTAATTTCATGCACTTTATATGAACATTTCATTAAGTTTTATGAGTTAATAAAAAAAGAAAAGTAATTTTTAACATGAGATCTTAGTAGTTAAAGCATAAATTATGGTTTTACATGTGCCTCATAGAAACAATGGTCTCTTTTTGTCAATCATCCACCGCCGTGAAAGACGGGCGCTCATGTAACTGCATGTCAGTACATCTCATGAGTCACTGGAAATATTTTATTAATACTCCCAGAAATAAATTAATAGGCTGATTAACTTTTGTGCTCAAGCCAATTAAAGATGGCCGCAACAGCTAATAGCTCTTAGCAAACACAAAAACAGCTGCAACTCACTTTTTCCAGATGTTAATGTAAGATCTGGAGTGGTAGTAGCTGATAGTTATCACCATCACTAACCGAGTGACATCAGGGACTGACTCCTTCGAGCAATTCTAATTCTGATCTGTATTTTTCTGCAACATTGTCTCAAAGCTATGTGGAGAGTTCCTTGGTCTTCATGATGTCTCTTGCCTGGTGGTAGATTTTACTGCTTACAGGTGTTGATTCTGGGTTTTATCAGAACAGGTGGATCTACTGAGCTCACAGGTGGACCTTGTGGAACAAATCATGTTGCTTCTGGAGGTGATGGTTGGATTAAAGTAACGGAAGTGAAAAATACTTTTTTTTAATTTAGATGATTTATTTTAAACAACTTTTAACTCCATTAATATGACGTGTTTTGTGACGGTCCATTTCTTCTAAGTTTTCAGGCGACAAATCTGACAATACCAAACGGGTGAATACTTTCACGACCTTCTGCATGTTTTTGCTGTCCTGACGTGTTTGACAGCGACTGACCTCTTGGCCCCTGTGCAGACCATCTTCCCTGAGCTGAAGATCAGAGCTGTCGTTCGTGGCTCGCGGATCCTCATGATGACCGCTGCGAAGCGCTGAAACGACACGAGGAAAAATATCCTGCAGCGAGATTCAAAGTCCGAGCGCACAACGATGGATCAGTGTGAGAGCCTCGTACCTTTGGGTTGTACTCTGCATTTCTGGCTTGCAAGGCGATGAACTTCAGGTCCAGAGGACATCCCAGGGTCACCGTGGAGACGATGTTCCTGCTCACAGAACACAAATTTGATGCTCCAGCTTCTTGCACCTAACAGAACAACAACAAACGTAGAACCCTGAACATCACTCTGAGCGTCGCTTAATCCAACTATTAGGAGATGGAACGATGATGCTACAGCTGACCCACCTAAAGAGGGTGGTCCTCCAAAACTTATGGACCAGCTCAAGAGGACATTAATCAGAAACACATCCAGGAGGACAAAGAGATTCCTGATGGCAGATGATCTGTCCACAGGACCATTAGAAGTTGGACTTCATGGAAAGGTGGAGAGATGGAGACACCAAACGTGATAGAAAGTTCTGTGTTCAGATGGGACCAACCATCAAGGGCAACATCCCTACAGTTAAGCACGGCGGTGGCAGCATCATGCCGTGGGGATGTTGGGCAAGATGGAACAAAATGCAGACATTCTTCCAGAGTCATGAGACAGGGACGGAGGTCCACCTTCCAGCAGGACAATGAGCCTGAACACACCACTGAAGAACACTCCACTGGTTTAAGGAGAACCAGCTAAAGCGTATGGAAGAGTCCAGTCAAAGACCAGACCTTGATCCATCTCAGAATCTCTGATTTGATTTAAACATTTTTGGACATTAGCAGCACACGTCCAATCTGAAGGGGCTGGAGACATTTGGACATGAAGGATGGACTCTAAGTCCAGGTTAGGTGGTACAAGATCACAGAGACGTGTGAATATTGAGCATCTTCATTGAGCTTATTTTCTATACTTTAACACAAACTCTCTCAAATTTAATTTAATCTCGTCTTTTATCCATTTTTCCTGCGGCCAACGTCTGATCTTACCCTGAAGCCTTAGAGACAAAGTTTGAAGGTCGTTTTGGGAGACTTACTGTAACTGTGGGACGATTCCTGATCGCTCAGTCACAGGCGTCATTGGAGTCATGGGGGTCATGGGGGTCATGGGGCAGAAGGGGGAAGCCCCCGTTCCTAACCCCGAAAAGGGCGTGTCCTGCGGGGGCTGAGCTGCAGAGGAGTCCTGCAGGTTACAGTCCACAGAGACGCCGCTGTCCTGAGAGACGTCCAGAGCTGCAGTCTGAGGCTCTGCTGCAGCAGCTGGGAACGAAACGACGCAGAGACATTTATTCATCGTCCTCACCACAAGCATCCAGGGCCTGCTCCACTTTTAATACAGACGCACTCATAACTCATTCTGTGTTCTGTTTTACCCCCTTCAGACTGTCGTTTTAATACGAGCCGAAAATCTGATTTTTGGCGCTCGCTCACTCAGATCTCTGGTCCCGAGATCCTCCATTAAACTCTGCAGGCTTTATTTGGAGTTTCTTCTGAAGAGTGTGTATTTGGAATGACTCTCAGTTATCACCACACCAGATTTAGCTCAGTGTGTGTAAAACGAATTGGAGACACTTTTGTGTTAGCTAAAAGAGGCGACCATCATGAATTAATCAACTGCAGATGGATATCCAATAAATCTTTAAACTCAGGATGTTTCAGCTTTTAGATGGCCTTTATGTGACTTTTAACTTCAAATTAACCTTTAGCTACTTTTGACTTAATGTACTTAAAGCTTTTTCTTTAGCTTTCTGCCATCTTTAGCTAGGATTTAGCTATTTTTGGCTTTAAGCTGGCCTTTTTTACTTTTTGTTGGCATTTTTCTACATTTAGCTTTGAACTAGCCTGTTGCTAATTTTAGCAATGATTGGCCTTTTGATAGTTTTAGATTTTTATTTAGCTTTTGCTGATGTAAGCTAGCATTTTGCTACTTAGGTTGGCCTCCAACTACTTTGAATTTTACAGACTTTGCTACTTTTAGCTTTTAACTAGACTTTACTGTAGCTATGCTTAGATTTTCACTGAGCTTTAGCTATAAATAGTTTTTACAGGACTTTTTGTAGTTTTAGATTTTAATTAACTGTGATATGTTTAGCTAGCATTAAGCTACTTTTGGCTTTTTGGTGGATTTTTGATACTTTTAACGTTTATCTCACTTTTTTATACTTTTAGTATTTAGCTGACCTTTTGCTTCTTTTAGCAGTGTTCTCCTTTTAGTTAGTGTTTGTCTTTTAGCTTTTACAGCTCAGTTTCTGCTTCTTCAGCTCATATCAGTTACCTCCTTCAGCTCTCAGGGAAACAATCGGGATTAAAAAAAAAAAAAACATTGCTACCTTCCAAAGATTCAGCACCTCTTCGGCTACTTTGCTCATCCTGCCTGCTGAGATCATCAGGCAGGAAGCTGAGGTCCAGATCATCGCCGGGTTTGACTCTCGCTCCAGGTTTTCCAAGCAGAAACGAGTTCTGCTGCACGGAAGCGGTCGATTCATGCTCGGGAGGTCTTTGGAGCTCCTCTTCCAGCACGAAGCCGGACTCCTGCAGAAAACCCCGAACAGACCAGCTGAGGGTCGAACGCTTCACCTGGAACTCGTTTATACTTTTACATTTTATTAGCACAACACAGATGTTTGTTCTCACCTTTTCAACAAGTCTCCTCTACTTTAATACAAGACAGTTTTTTAAAAGTATTTTCACACAAACTTTAACGTTCAAGCTGCTCAAAACAATAAATATAGCAAGAGAGCGGAGTCCAGAATTATGACTTCATGTGTTTAATGTATTAATAAAGCAAATATTCCGTTTTTAAGGAAATCCACGTAGCTAATTTCTAAAATTACTTCAACTTCTGCTATAAACTGAAATGCGACTTCATTTTGTCATATTCTATTATGTAAAAAATATATATGTAAAAAAAGTATTTATGTAAAAAAATGTGTAAAACTGTTTCAATTTGACTTTAAAACCATTTTTGATGCAACCACCTGTTAGAACCTGCAGTTTGATTTGTATAAAAGTGCAAAAATTGGCATCACCCATGCACCTCTCGCTTGGTTTCAGTGGTATCTCTCTGGCCGCACTCAGCTCATCCAACTTAAGTCATTCAGATCCCACTCCTCCCCCGTGACTTCAGGTGTGCCCCAAGGCTCTGTCCTGGGGCCCCTTCTTTTCATCATCTACTTTCTCCCTCTTGGCAATATCTTCCGTAAATTTAACATTCACTTCCTTTGCTTTGCCGACGACACCCAGCTCTTCATATCCACTGCACCTAATTCTTCACTTCCTCCCTCACTTCCTGCTTACCTGAAATTAAATCCTGGTTTACATCTAACTTCCTTAAATTAATCAGTGATAAAACAGAGTTTCTACTCATCAGCACTAAATCCACCATATCTAAAGTCAACAGTTTTTCCCTCACCATAGACAGCTCTTTGGTTTCTCCCTCCCCTTACATCAAGAGTCTGGGTGTCATTCTTGACAGCACTCTCTCTTTTCACTCTCACATCAACAATATTACCCAGTCTGCATATTTACACCTTCGAAACATCAACCGTCTCCGTCCACCCCTCTCTCTGCACTCTGCTTCCATCTGGTCTAAAGTTTGGTCATAAATTACTCCATAAGCTTCAAATGGTTCAAAATTCAGCTGCCCGCATAGTTACCAAAACACACTCATTTCACCACATCACCCCAGTTTTACAGTAACTTCACTGGCTTCCAGTCACTTTCAGAATTCAATTTAAAATCCTGTTGTACACATTCAAGGCCATCCATGACCTTGACCCTCCCTATCTGTCCGATCTCCTGCACATTATCACCCATTCACGCTCCCTTCGTTCTTCCTCTTCCATCCACCTCAACATGCCTCTCGTCTGCCTCGGCACCATGGGACACAGAGCCTTTTCTCACTGCTCCCCAACTCTGGAACGCTCTTCCCCCAGACATCTGGAACATTGACTCCCTTCAGACCTTCAAATCACAACTCAAAACTCATCTGTTCAAGTTAGCCTTCTCACTTTAATTTTTTATTTTCTTCTTGGTTTAGTGTCTTTATAGCCATTTTGTATTGTTTTATGTTGTGTTTTTAATGTTGTGAAGTGTCCTTGGGTGTCTTGAAAGGAGCTAACAAATAAAATGCATTATTATTATTATTATTATTAAAAATCAGATTAATAAGCTGAATCAGCAGTAAGCAAGTTTCTTTTAATTAAACTCATTATGATTTATTGTTGTTGCCATGGAAACCAAAGGGTTTGTTTGATTACCAGGACGTGTTCTGGTGTTTCCTGTTAAAGCAGCAAATGTCTGAAACTTTTAAGTCATGTGTTAAAGTCACGTTAAAATCTCTGAACCGCTCTGGTGAAGTTCTGTCCATTTTTAAACTCACGTTTGCAATGGAGTCATCAAAATACCGCTCCAACGCCAGCTCATCCATGAGTTCCCAGCCGGTTTGACCTGACCCAAACAAACCACCAGGATCTGCTTCTGCAGGAAAGCTGCACAGCTGCAGCCGATCAAACACTCAGAGCTGCCTGTCAGGAGTCAGCTGCAACAAATCTACAATTTTTGTCTGTTTTAACTCTCTGTTGAAGCATAAATATCAAAACAGAAATATGTGTGAAGAAGATGAAACCAACAAACATTAATTTTGATTTTAAGTTTTTATATTAGTTGTATTTAAACAGGTTTAGATGGTCAGCACATGGACGACAGATCCTCCTCTGGTGTTCTCCTTCTCCTCGATTCAGCATACTTTGTCCAATATGTCCACTATCCCTCCTCTGGGAAGATCCAAACCCTCTCCACCTCATTTTGTATTTTTGTTGGTGCCACATCTCCAATCCAGACATCAGCACGTCTCCCCACCACATCACTGAATAAATAACAGAACATTTGATCAGAGCTCCTTTATTGTTGATTGTATGTTTTTCCACATGGAGAGAAATCTGCCCTCAGGACCAGCAGCATCAATAATATAAGCACTTCAATAAATAAAATAACTAAATAAAAAAAATCAGTTCAATTAACATATTTACCTAATTAGAGCAAAAACTAGCTGCATACATGATTAAGTTATGTTCAACAGAAGAAATTCAAGCTTTTAACAAGATAAACAGTTTTTTTTTAAAGATCAGTGGAATAACTAATGATGACACAGATAATGGGGTTAAATAAATGTTTATTGTATTTTGGGGCTGATGGGCTATATTCAGGGTACTTGTATTACCAATAAAATCAAATAAAATAGTCTCATGCACAATATAAAGCAATATTGATGTTTTCTGCTGAAAGGTATTTATTTTGCTAACAGACAAGAGTTCTATTAAGAAAACAAATATGTTTAATGAGGAGCACTCAGAGTTTTGTTAAGGATGACTCTCAGCTACCATCACATTAAAATTTAGCGCTATGTCATGTCATGTGGTGGCCATCTTGAATCGGGTTGACTCCAAAAAGAAGTACAATCGTAAGATATTTTGTAGAAATGAATAAATAAATAAAATTGAATTAAAAAAAAAAAAAGGTCAACGTTTGGTCCGTGACCTTTTATTTTGAAGGTACGTCTCCGGAAGTCCCGCTGTGCGCCTGGTTGCCCCCTCCTGTCTGCTCGGTGACGTCATCCTGACCGGTAAAACCCTCTGACGGCGCTCCGCGGCTCCATCAGCTCGGTGAGACTGACTGCGTCCCGGAGCTTCCCCTCCCCTCCTCGGCCTGGAGGCCGCGACCAGCCGCTGGGCTCCGACCGGAGCCGGTTCCGCTGCTCCGGTGGTTCATGGAGGTAACCGCTCGGCAGAACCGGCGGACGGGCCGGGGGGACTTCTGACGCAGATCCCGGAGGTCTGAGGATGATCCTGGTTCCGACCCGCTCTAATATTTAATCATCTACAATGTCACGACTGAAGAACCGGATCTGATTGTACCGTTCCCTGAATGATGACCAGAACCGGACCTGGCCGTCTCATCTGACCGGGAACAGCGGGGCTCGGTGGCGGGGAGCACACTGACGGAGGGGGCTGCTGGTGAGGAACCGCTGTGGATGAGAACCGGTCGTACCGGACTCCGTGTGGAAGCACCGGGACCGGAGCGGAGGAGGAGGAGGAGGGAGCAGCAGCGGCGAACCGAGCCGACATCCTGGGGGGTGCGGGCGGGGATGGGAGGCGGAGAGGCGGCGCGGGCAGAGGAGGATGAGAAGATGGGGTTACTGTTCGGACTCTTGTGGCTGTTTACCAGCTTCCTGCAGGGCGTGCACGGACAGGGCGTGTACGGTAAGGACGTCAGCAGCACGAGCGCGTTTTAATCAGCGTCACATTTACGTTCACGGGATTTTAGTGGAAGCAGCGTCTTCAGGCAGAGCAGCAGCGTGACCTTGTACTGAAGTAGCTGCTTAACGCGACATGCCTCAGCGCGCATGTCCACAAATTATATACAGTACTGTATATATATTTACACACTACATATATATGTGTGTTTATGTATTTATTTATTTTATTATATATACACGTACATCTTCTTTCAGCTTTTCCCTCCACAGCGAGTCATCCTCCTCCATCTCACTCTGTCTTCTCTGACTGCATCCACATCTCCTCCTCGTCTTTTTCCTGGCAGCTGCATTTAACTCTCTACTGATATACCCACTGTCCCTCCTCTGGACACATGTCCAGACCATCTCAGTGTGTCCTCTCTAACTTTATCTCCCAGTTGTTCAACCTGTGCTGTACCTCTGATGATCTCATTCTTAATCTTATCCATCCTT